>JAUIMM010000070.1:600000-853239 GCA_031769625.1 Taudactylus pleione
GCATCTTCCTCATCTAGGCCGGAAATGACGAGCTCTACGTTTGAGCCGTCCTGTTTCATGACGTGTTTTCCGGATTCGTGGAGGATTTTGTCGTTCTTTCGCCATTCCACCCGTACGTTGGGTTTACTAAGCTCACAGTGCAAGACCGCTCTTTCTCCCTCCAACCCCGTCTCATCCTGGAGCCCATGTTTGAAATGAACGGGAAGGGCTGGAGAATGTGGAACGCAGCGTGTAAATACACTAACATTGAAACAACTGAAGTATTCTATGACAGTTTTTCATTATACAGCACAGTTTTGGGGCCAGTGGGGTCAACCCAGTAGGTGCGGACTGTTTGCAGAGGACATACAAGGCAGGGAAAGTACAACATATATCCTCTACTGTAAGATGTATAAAGAAGAGTCATTTTAACACAAGGAAGAACAAAACATCGGTGAGAAAAGGCAAAATTAACTTCAAACAAGACTGTGCTAATTTTTACCATTCACTATAAGTAGGGCTGTGGACTGATGCTCCCCGCAGACACAAGTGTAATTTCCAATGTCATTCTGATCTAAATCCCGTACTGTCATCTCTGCCATGGCCCCGGCCTGGCGCATTTCATACTTGGCACTCGGCCTGAGCACGGTCTCTCCTTTTCTCCACTCGACAAGTGGCGGTGGTTTGGTCAACTCGCAGCGCAGAGTCACGGCCGAGCCCTCCGTGCTTTCCTCGCTTCCCAGCTCTTGTTTGAAAAGCACAGGCCGGGCTGAGGGTTCAGAGGAAATATCAATGTAACGCACACACAAGCATACCAAGTCGCCGCGCTAACCTTATAAAACAACAGCCATAAAAATAAACACCGTAAAGTATAAAGAAACGGTCCATCAAACGTCCGCAGAGGCGCCGACCGGGTAAATCCGTCTAGAAAGACAGAACTTCACTGGGCAATTATTTGATGCACATATACAGTTGGATGGGGGTTTGATAAAAAGAAAGGAAGCTCGAGTGATGTGTAAATAAAACCTTTATGTTAGAAAGTTAAAATCGTGATCACACCAAACAATAGAGCCGATGGATCAGGAGGGTAAGGATCCACTACTTGCGAAACGCGTTGCAGTGGTGAATATCTACCTTCCTGATCAATCGCGTCTGGTGTTTGCTTTGCGGCAGAGCAGCCTAACAAAGGATTTATTTTAGCACCACTTTGATGGATTAGAAGATTTCCCTTCTTTCATCCAGCACCTTCCAATCTGTGGGTAAAAGGTCATCTCAAATATGGATCTCATAATGAAAGGGATTAACATTTAGTACAAAATATAGATTATAAATATGCAAATAGTGCAAATAGACATTTTATTTAGATTTTTGTTCTCAAATCAAATAGAATTCATATTAAAAACGTATTTGTAGGATGCCGAAGTAGTCCGCGGCACATGACTAAGAAAAGAAGGTGCGCATAACACATAACAGACATTCAAGGTAGCCCGTTTACCGTTGACTCTCAGTTTCGCCGCCGTCTCCTGCTCCCCACATACACATGTGTAATTTCCTCCATCTTTTAAATCGAGGTCCTGAATTTTAAGCTCTGCAATAGTTCCTTCCAACTTCATTGTGTACTTGCTGCCTTGTCTCAAGGTCGCCTGACCTTTCTTCCACTCCACGGCAGTGGCCGCTTTGGTGAGCGCACAGCGAAGTGTGACGTCGTCTCCTTCCAAGGCGTCCAAGTTACCTAGTTTTTCTTTGAAGAGTATCGGAAGCGCTAATCCAAGTGAAAGATACAATAAAATAATCACTGGTCACAGGTGTGGTTCATTTAATGGAATAGGAAATAATTTTCCCATGTACTAAACTGCTGGTTGTAGTGATATTAAGAGCTCTCCCATGCAAAATGATAAAGTAGCGTTTGGCAACTCTAAACGTATAATGCCCCAACATCTATCTGGCCTACAGTACCAATGGGCTCAGAAGTAGTGACCGCACTGAGATATGAGGTGTCAATGGATTATCTGTATCCTCCTGAATATTGCTCTAGGCAACAAAATGGCTGCCGATGTCAGATGCATGTTATTATAGGCATTACATTATTTATTGTATTTATATTATTTTTACCATTCACACTCAGAGTGGCTGTAGTCTGGCGATCTCCGCAAACACACGAGTAGCTCCCGGAATCGCTCTCATCTAGATTTTTTATTAGCATTTCTGCGCTCGAGCCTTCCTGCCGCATTGTGTATTTGTTGCCAGCTTGAAGAGGCTGGTTCCCCTTTCTCCACTCTACGGAGGAACCCGGTTTGGTCAGGTCACAGCGCAGAGTGGCCTGGCCGCCCTCTGACGCCTTTTCGTTCTTCAGTTCTTCTTTGAAATGGGGAGGTGACGCTAAAAAATTTAAAATGCAGTTCAATAACTTCCCATTCAGAAGCTGGTAAAAACAAAATACGGTGGGATACTAACAACCAGCAGCTAAATAAAATCACAATTTTCTATAGTTGTCTCGGCTGCTAATTTGGCCAAATCATAAGGACAATGCATTATATATCTTCACATCATGATAATTCTTGCGAGTCGTCCAACTGTATTTGTTTCCCAGTTATGTTAAGTAAAACTAACCTACAAAAAACATATCAGAAGCGCAAATAGTAAACAAAAGCAGTTATGGACTTGTCGCGCATCATGATATGTGCAAAGGGCACCTACCGCAGAGGTGCGTTAATATACAAAGGTAGATGGTGGCATTTATGGTGCAGAAACTGGATTTTGTGTAGCAAAATGATTGCAATGAAATAAAGAGGTAAAGACGATGTGTGATGCACGAGGCATTATTCGCCATGCAGAATGGCGCACGACGCATTTCACTCAACAAGAAAGAACGTCAGCCTTGCACCAGCTCTGTGCCGGCCTCCTTCGGTGTAAACCAAAATATATCTCAGAACCTCAAAGCCACGGGAAAGCTAAACAAATCCCTAATTACGATGGTCTCAAAGAGTGACAGGGTTGTTATTGTCTAATAACTTTGCCCTAAATATGATAGAATTTGGAATCGCTGGTCCATCAGTAATAACATTACAATTTGATGCTGTTGTGTAACAGGTAGGAAATCGAACTGTTGCGTATTTTACGGTTAATAGCCTTATGAGTTAGTGACTTATATACAGCTAGATAATAATAAGGATTTGTGCTTCCAAGTGAAGGGTACAACATTTAACACTTAACATAAAGGATAACAAAAGGGCATGAAATATATATATAAAAAAAATATATTAAATGAAGTACACCAGCGGGGCACAAAAATAGAAACATTTTACAGTGTTGTACAATTTTCTGCGGTAATACTAAAATCGGAACAATCCAAAATGTTCACTGACACAAGTATATTTAAAATGTTTTTATAAAATATCAACAATATGTAATAAAGTGCAGATTTTCCTACTTCGATTGAAACTAAAGGTAATAGAACAGAAAGCCAGCAAACTTCAGAAAACATGAACATTTAACAGTAATGTTAATTGCAAACTGAATATATGATGTTTTGCGCAGACATACACCCCAGACATCGGATTACTGACGTGCAAAAATATTCCACCCCACCCCCTCCCCCGTGTAAGAAAAAAGAGAGCATGACGTTACCGGTTACTGTCACCGTGGCCGATGTCTGCTGGTCTCCACAGACACACGTGTAGTCTCCGCCATCCTCCAGGGTCAGGTCACGTATGACCAGCTCAGAAATGAGGCCCTCCTGGCGGGTTTTGTACTTCTTACTCTGCTTTATCACTTTGTTCTCCTTCCGCCATTCCACCGGGGCGTCCGGCTTGTTGAGTTCGCAGCGCAGGGTGGCGGGTTCTCCTTCAGGCACCTCCTGGGGTGTAAGCTCCTGTGTGAAGCGAGCGGGAAGCTCTGACAGAGGGAGGACGGAGACAATTAGCCGAGAGAGGCCGAACCTGATTCTGAGTCAGACACAAAGCACCCGGGAGTGCAAATTAAGGGCCTGATTTACTATGGGTCGCTGCTGCGATTACGCACGCACTTCTGCTGCGAAAAATATGCTAATGAATGCAATCGCAGAGCCGTCATATGGCCAGCTCAGAAATTGCTAACCTTGTCGCACGCAGTGAGTACTCATGAGTAAGCCGTTGCAGTGGCTAATTTATGTACGCTTATGTAACGGCGTTCAGACGGACAGTCACGCACGCCTGCATTTCTCAGAGTGCTCCCCCGTCACCACCCCGAAATGCTGACTACCTGTCACTCACTCTGCGATGGCTTTCCATGGTCTGCGTGATCACAGTGCGTTTGCGCTGCTGCCACTGCACACATGCAGTGCGGTGCATATGCATGCACAGTACGCAACAATAGTCAGCCTGCGTACGCTATCGCAATAGCGATCCTTGCTGAATCTGGCCCTAACTCATTCACTAATTGATAATAGGATACTATTGCAAAGTATTGTTATTAAATACCTCCTGATAAAGAAACAAGCCTATATTAAAGATGTTTCTCACCAAACTACCATTGGCGTATGATGTATCTATAATGGGTGCACCCATATTGTTATGCTTACCTCATCGGAGATCCCTGCGTAGGACGGCGCTGCCGAGATTTGCCCATGTGCAGTAGAGGAGTCACTGGGAACACTGCGTGGGTGCCATGTTGCCGGTGACCTGTCCATGTGCAGCAGAGGAGTCACTGGGAACACTGCGTGGGTGCCATGTTGCCGGTGACCTATTCATGTGCAGTAGAGGAGTCACTGGGAACACTGCGTGGGTGCCATGTTGCCGGTGACCTGCTCATGTGCAGTAGAGGAATCACTGGGAACACTGCGTGGGTGCCATGTTGCCGGTGATCTGCTCATGTGCAGTAGAGGAGTCACTGGGAACACTGCGTGGGTGCCATTGTGCCGGTGACCTGCTCATGTGCAGTAGAGGAGTTACTGGGAACACTGCGTGGGTGCCATTGTGCCGGTGACCTGCTCATCTGCAGTAGAGGAGTCACTGGGAACACTGCGTGGGTGCCATGTTGCCGGTGACCTGCCCATGTGCAGTAGAGGGCTCACTGGGAACACTGCGTGGGTGCCATGTTGCCAGTGACCTGCCCATGCGCAGTAGAGGAGTCACTGGGAACACTGCGTGGGTGCCATGTTGCCGGTGACCTGCTCATGTGCAGTAGAGGAGTTACTGGGAACATTGCGTGGGTGCCATTGTGCCGGTGACCTGCTCATGTGCAGTAGAGGAGTCACTGGGAACACTGCGTGGGTGCCATGTTGCCGGGGACCTGCCCATGCGCAGTAGAGGAGTTACTGGGAACACTGCGTGGGTGCCATGTTGCCGGTGACCTGCTCATGTGCAGTAGAGGAGTCACTGGGAACACTACGTGGGTGCCATGTTGCCGGTGACCTGCTCATGTGCAGTAGAGGAGTCACTGGGAACACTGCGTGGGTGCCATGTTGCCGGTGACCTGCCCATGCTCAGTAGAGGAGATACTGGGAACACTGCGTGGGTGCCATGTTGCCAGTGACCTGCAAATGTGCAGTAGACTTGGCATGGACCCGGCACATAAGCCCTCTCCTCTCGTAAACCGGCCATGCCAACTACTAAAAAGATTTCACCTGACATCTATCAAGTGAATTTGGAAATGTACCATCCTAGCATCCCCATCCCCGCCCTACTTACTGCAACAGGACGTACAGCAGGAGGAAGCCATTACTACTTTATTGGAACAATCTTGCACCAGTCTGGAAAATGATTACCTTACTGCTGCAGAAAATGTGGCTATATATATTTATTATTACTGTGGGGCATACTGTACTTACCAACTCTCCCTGATTGTCAGGGACACTCCCTGAAATAGCAGCAATCTCCCTGTCTCCCTGAAGAGCCTAGTAATCTCCCTGATTGCACCTTACCCCCATTATGTAGCTGTTATATATAAATTCAAATGGGATCATTAGTATAATTTCCCTGCATTGGGTATAAGGCACAATGATCCCTATGGCTACATGTATTTTCTGAAAAGTATCAGTGTGTTTTCATCAACTAATAGATCTTACTAACTGCTTTGGGGCTCATTTACATTTGAATGTAAGTCAGGTTTATGACACGCCTCTCAGATGTAGCAGTACACGCCTATCACATGTATGACACGCCCCTCAGATGTAGTAGTACACGCCTATCACATGTATGACACGCCCCTCAGATGTAGCGGTACACGCCTATCACATGTATGACACGCCCCTCAGATGTAGCAGTACACGCCCACTTTACCACCGCGCTCATAGGTATTGCTTTCACAATCTCCCTGAAATGCTTTTTCAAAAGTAGGCAAGTGGGGGGAATTCAATTCCTGGCAATGTTAACCAAGTGCTGTGTGACTGCTGTTGGAATGCTCATAACGGCGGCACATCGTGGCCACAACATTGCTAATTTTACTTTGCACACCCATTAGGGAGCGCAGTACAAAGGGCAGTGGGCCTGATTTAGACCTGCTTGCGAACGCACAGCGCTCGCAAGCGGGTCGATGGTCCCCCACTGCGCATGCGCACGCCAGAGCCGGCTTCGGCATGCGCATGCGCGAGACCCGGCCAGCGACGGGTGCTCAGTCGCTACGGGTCTCACACCAAAGCAGGGCAGCTATTGATTGTGATTGACAGCTTGCCCCATTTTAGAGGCGGGCAGGGAGGGGTGGCTGGCCAAACGGAGGCGTTCCCGAAGGAACGCCTGCCGTTTGGGGGGCGGCACCACTGACATCACGAGTGATGTCAGTGGGTGAGCTTCCGGCTCTATTAGAGCCGAAAGCTCACTGGGGCTTGCGGCAGACGAGACCCTACCACAAGAGTCTCGTCGCGACCATCACCTGGCCGCTCGCTAAAGCTGTGTGTGGCCACGCACAGCTTAGCGAGCGGCCAGGAGGCTGTCTTTAAAAAAAAACAGGGACGCCCTGATTCAGAGTGAGCGCTCTCAAAGAGCGTCCGGCTCTGAATCAGGCCCCGTGTTCCTATACTGTAATTCCCAGCGATGTGTTGATAGAATTGGTTATTTTTGAACCAACAGAAAATTGTAAATCGCTTATTCTGTCTGAGATTGGCTGGACATCTACTTTCATGTGCCTTAGACTGATACATTCAGCTTCGCATTTACTAAAGTAAAGTTTACTAATAAATCATGATATAACATGAGAAAAAAGTTGCCGATAATAAATGAAATAGTATGTAGCGAGTACGTTTCTCTGCGCACCTTCTGTGTGTGGCTTGTGCCCGCTGTTGGCCATGCTTGGTGTCTATAGCCGTGCCACAGTCCCAGGGTATTATGTTAGTCGGTGGTCTGGTATTGGTGGCCTTACTAAGCCTTGGAGAGAGATAAAGTGGACAGAGGTAGTACCAGCCAATCAGTTCCTAATTGTCGCTTTACAGGCTGTGTTTGATAAAATGACAGTTAAGAGCTGATTGGTTGGTACTTTATCCCCGTCTACTTCCTCTCTCCCAGGCTTAGTACATCTACCCCATAGTCTGGCTCAGTAGCTCTCCAACAGCCGCAAACAGTGCGCAGTATTGTCTTACCTCGTACTTTGACCCGGGCAGCGGTCTGTTGGTCTCCGGTATCGCACGTGTAGCTCCCGCCATCCTCCGCTCTTACGTTATGGATGACCAGCTCCACCGCGGTTCCCTTCTGCCCGAAGCTAAATTTGTCATTTTCATGAAGAGCTGTGACGCCTTTCTTCCAAACCACGTGAGCGTCGGCCCTTGTGACCTCACAGGACAGGGTCACCGAGGAGCCTTCCTCCACTTCACAATCTTTCAGGTCTTGTGTAAAGCGAACTGGGAGAGCTAAAAGCACCACAAGTAGAAGATTATGTTTTACACACAGAGAATGGAAAGTACAGTGCGTGAGTAGTGACGGCGAAAAATGGCTGCTTCCTTACCCGTGACGGTCAGATGAGCCGTGCTCCTCTGGTCTCCCGTGTCACACGTGTAGTCACCAGAGTCCTCGGGCCTGGCGTTGAGAATGAGAAGCTCCACCGTCCGGCCTTGTTGCTTGACTTCGTACTTCTCGCCGCTCTCCAGCGCTTGCTCGTCCTTTGTCCACGTCACAGGGGCGCCAGGTGTGTTCAGCTCGCAGTGAAGTTTCACCGTGCTGCCCTCCTTGGCTTTCTCGTTGCGGAGGCCACGTTTAAATAAGACCTGAACAGCTAAAGAGAAGGTGTTACGCAATTACAATCCACGTTGTGCACCCACTTCTGGGGTCCAAGCTCCAGAGATCTTATAACATGAAGGTGAGGTCACCCCCTAGAAGGGGATGTAGTTGGAATCTCAGGGGTTGAGATATTGGCACTCAGAATACCAGTGGCGGAATCCCAACAAGCAGTCAGAATCCCGGCGTGGGAATCCCGACTGCCGGCATCTTGCCGGTAAGTGTTAGGGTTAGAGGGTTAGGCACTAGGTGGAGGGTTAGGATTAGGCTGCAGGCGGGTTAGGGTTAGGTTCTTGGGGGAGGGGGGGGGAGTGAGGGATTACGATTAAGGTACTCACCTAGTTCTTATCAGTTACTGTTGTACTTTAATAAAGACTAATTACAAATGACCCATTAATGCCTTGGTTGTATTTATCGCACGGTCAGAAACACTGCAGCGGGACGGTGTAGCGATTTCATTCATTCACTCCCGAGTTTCATCTACCTCAGGCTTCCTTGTGTGCAGTTGTGTAGGTATAAGAGTGAAGGTAATTATTAACGCCAAGCTAATGTGTGATGCCCTGAAGTTGCGAGGAAAGGGCAGCGCAGAGAGGGGTTTGCCCCGGCGCAGTGTGCGCTAAGAGACAGGAAGAAAAAGCCCACGGAAGGAAGCGAGGGGGAGTGAGCCACGGAATAGTGAGAGCGCAGCAGGACACGTCTCAGAGGCAGCAGCAGGCGGCTGAGGGCTGACAGTTACTGTAGGGCAGTCACAGGGAGTGCGAGGTCACCTACAGGAGAGACAGACCTGCTCTGGGTTGGCGGACAGACCTGGGTAAGACAGGAGGGATGGGAGTGACCCCCCCATACAGAGCTAAAGGAGACAGACCTGCTCTGTGGTGGCGGACAGACCTGGGTAAGACAGGAGGGGTGGGAGTGACCCCCCCATACAGACCTAAAGGAGACAGAGGGATCAGTTAACAGAAAAGTCCAGAGAGTAACTTACAGCATAAAGTAATTGCCGACTCTCCCACATGGCTCCTGGAAACCGAGTGGGGTTCCCGCCCCCCCCGAAAGAGAGGGCTAGTCTCCCGGTCCACCGCCACCCATGGAAAATACCTTCCACCCTCCCAGCAGCCGTCGTGAAAGTGGGCGGTCTGGGGGAGCCTTTGCACTGAATCGCATCACCGTAGTCCCCCCCTGCTTAATAATGCTGGTAATCTCTGCATAGTATAGCAGGGGGTGGGGCTACTATGATATAATAATAATAATTAATAATAATAAAAATAATATTGCGTTATTGAATCCAGTATTGCGGTTTTTACACTGAAGTGCCACAGGTCATGGGATTGCAGTATGTAAAAGTAATGGTAGGTGGCGCCACCATACTATGACATCTTGGAAAAGTCCAGACCTGTATCAGTTGTAATCTGACATCTCGTGAGTAAGTTTGAACACCAGCTAGGCTGCTCATGGCTAAGCGGTGTGAATTACAGTTAGAACGGGGCATGATAGTGGTTGCCTGGTGGTTGGCACATTCCATTTCCGAAGTTGTGCAGACATTCAACATTCCTCGGTCTACAGTGTCATACGAGTATTGGGAATATCTCATGGAAAGCATTACCACCCACCATGGATAGCACCGTGGCTGTCCACGGGTGCTTGATGATCGTTACCAGTGGTGTCTGGCCAGAATTGTCCGTGGTAACAGACAAGCGACACTGGCTCACATCACATCCACATTCAATGCAGGAGGTACCAAGCGCATATCCAGCAAGTCAGCGCAGAGTTCTGCAGCTTCCATGGGATATGGGAGCAGAAGACCCGCCAGAGTGCCCCTGTTAACACTACGACACCGGACACAGCGCCTCACCTGGGCTCCTGACGTCACTAATTGGACCCTGGTGTACTGCCAACATGTGGCATGATCCAGTTCCAGTAGTCTCATGCTGATGGTAGGGTTCGGGTGTGGCACATACCCATTAGGCCATGGACTTGAGTTGTCCTTAGGGTCTTGAGGCGGAGGGGGGGAGGGAGTGGGTACTACTTACCCAGGCCTGGGTGGCTGGATGGGCCCAGGTGCAGTAGCACATCGGACAGGGAAACAGAGGAGACTGTTTCTGCTCAGCGGCAGCAGGATCTCCCCGTGCTGGGCTGCGGTGGGGACCAGGGAGGCTGCTGACACTGTGCTGCAGCAGCAGGCTCCTTTCTCTCCCTGCATTCGGCCGAGGGGGACAAATCCACCCCTCTTCCCAGAGCACATAGTACTTTTTAAAATGTAAAAAGGGGACATGGCCACGTCTCCCTAGGTTTGGCCACGCCCCTATACCCGGGCCCGTCACTGTTCTTGTTGGCCCGGTGTGTCCTCATACACTTTTGCTGCAGTTGCGCCAAACATCCCTTTCTCGGCATGCCAAGCGCCTTTTTTGGCATTTTTTTGCCTCAAAACGCATCTTAGTTGCAGTTCGATGTGACAATACCGTGTATAGTGAGACTGCAGTGGTTACAATGATCTGCGACTTCATCTGCGACACTATGCGACACTTGTGACTTCATCTGCGACTTTGTACATATCTAAAATAACTTTCTGTGCGGTAAATGTCGCATCCTGGCGTCTCTGGTACAGATTGATGGCCTTTCACTGAATCTGCCATGTGAATAAGATGTAAATTAAAAGAAAAAGTCGCTACGCTACACCACTCAGCATGGCTCACTCGCGCCCGGTATCTTGCGCCACATGGCGTATTGAGCCTAGATGTATGAAGACACATCTGTACCTTTAGTTAGTCTTGGAAGGGATAAGGCATTCCTAAGGTGCATATCCACTACGCGACCTTACAGAGCGATTGTACGATTACGATATCGTAATTGTGCAATCGCTCAGTAATTGTCCTTAAGTCGGGCATATAAATGTCAAAAACGACCAGCGATGCGTGCTCCCGTTGGTCATTTTTGATATCTATCATCGCCCGTACATTCTGGTAAACCGGACGATCATGTCAGGTTCAGCATGTGCGTGGATGATGGATGTCCCTACGCTGAACTCCTGAACGTTCAGTGTAGGCTCATCACAGGCATAGAGACGACAGTACGATTACAATGTCGTAATCGTGCTCTCGTTTCTCCGTCTATTAGTGGATACGCACCTTTAGAATTTACACTAGGTCATGTTTTACCAAGAGTATAAACTCCCGTACACATAATATCTGTATAAATTAGGTTTGCTGACAACTACAGCATCCATGAGAACTGCATGAGGACATGTGTAGCATTTGTGTGCACTGTGTTTGTTGAGAATGTGTATTTGCACTGTGTGACTCCTGATCTTTTTACTAACAATTTTAGTTTTAAAGAAAGGAAAATCTACCAGACTTCTGATTGATAAATCCCCACAGCCAATTATCATTTCCATGCCACCCCTTATAACGTTATACGTTTATGAAGCCGGTGGACGGAATGCCGACCGCCGGCTTCCAGATTACTTAATCCCGGTGAGGGTTAAATGACAGGCGTCTAAATCTAGACACCTGTCATTTTACCGATGCCGGTAGACCGGCACCTGGTATCCCGATCAAAGTGATGCCGGGCGCCGAGCGGGGGGGAGGGTTAGGTTTAGGGATCCCGGGGGGGACTTAGGGTTAGTTAGGCACCCTCCCGGGAGGTTAGGGTTAGGCTAGAGGGAGGGAGGGTTAGCCACCCCCCTGGAGGACTTAGGTTTAGGCGGCGTGGAAGGGGGGATTAGGGATAGGCACAAGGGGGGAGGTTAGGGTTAGGCACCCTAAAGGAGGGTTAGGGGGTAAAATTAGGTTAGTTTATACTTACCTGGGGACGATCTGGATTATCTCCTCTGTCGGGCTGCCGCTGCCGGCCGGCGGTGAATCATACCGATTCCCATATAACACCATCCTACCTATCCCCTTTAGAATCTGTTCCTACAGTACCTCTCCTCTCTTTGCCCTTGTTTCCTACGCCCCCTGCTCTCCCACCCACCTTCGGCTCCCTAAGATACTAACAGTAATTTGCCGGCACATTTATACTGGCATGTTGTTACACTTTGTGTATTTTACTACTAGTCACTTTTGTCATTTACTTTTTTTTTTTTATTTCTCGTGTATTATGCTCTAGTCTATGTAATTAGGCGTACCCTGTTTGTGTTACCTCTGTGCTCGGTGCTGCAGGACTTTGTGCTGCCCTGTTAATAATGATAATAATACTCTGAGATGATCAGATAGTAAATGTGTTACGTTACAAGTATAAAAGTCATCAGACTGTGGTCTTGTACCGGGAAAAGATAAAGGGATATCATCGATTTCTAACATGCGTGTAATATACGGCAGGGTCTCACTGATAATATGAGGGGGAGTTTGGTGACCATGTATAGGAGGAAGTTGCATTAATAATATGGGACATATTGCTGCAATATATAAGAATACATTTAATAATACAATGTATTTCCTTGGCTACATGTTAGTGAATTATTATTAATAGTTTGTGCATTGTAAGCCTGCGAGCAGGACCCTCTTACCCCCAGGTCTGTCTGTTAGCAGTCAGTGCTGCTTTACTAATGTGTTCCCAATTCTAAAGTGCAATGTAATATGTTGGTATATTACTAAAAGATGATATTAATAATAATAATAAGATATTTACCCTTCACCGTCAAGGTTGCTGAAGATCTAAGTTCCCCAGTCTCACAAGTATACGTTCCGGCATCATTTTTCTCCAGGCTGTGGACCAGTAACTCCACTCTCCGATCTTTCACCCGCATCTCGTACTTGGTGCCGGAGCCCAGCAGCTGTCCGTCCTTCTTCCACTGCACTTCGGCTTTCTCATTGGAGAGCTCGCAGAAAAGCGTGGCCGTCTCGCCTTCCTCAGCATCAACACTCTGGACCTCCCGCTTGAAGAACGCCTGCACCGCTAAAACGGAAAAACTTTCACATTATGTGGTGAAATGGATCAGACACCCAGCATTGGGGGTCATGGGTTCAATTGTGAACAGGGTGATCTCTGTGTGGAGTTTGTATGCCCCCCCCTTGTTTGAGGGAGCTACTGACAGGTGTTCTAGTTTTCTCTCACACTGTCATGACATATTGGAATATATAAAGGCGGTATATTGATACCGTTTAATAAGTAATCATACTAGGACAATTTGTAATGCTGCATAGGAATTATGGGCCCGATTCAGCATGGATCGCTATTGCGAAAGTATGCTAGCAAAAGCACAGCCGCCATATAGACGCCCACTGCTGCTATCTCAAATGCGTCTTACCTCGCACACCAGCGAAAACAGTGGTAACATCAAGTAACATTGGACCCTCACGCTCAATTCCAGCAGATCTGACTTTACTCAGCAATTGCAAGGCTCATCGCACGCAGTGAGTACTCAAGCTGCGTATGCCGTCGCAGTGGCTAATTTATGCACGCCCGTGTAACAGCGTTCAAACGGACAGGCACGCCTGTGTTTCTCTGACAACCCCCCCCGTCACCTCCCCCAAACGCTGACTGCATGCCACTCACTCTGCAATGGCTTTTCCATAGTGTGCGTGATTGCAGTGCGATCGCAATGTTGCCGCTGGGCATGCACACTGCGGTGCATGCGCAGTACGCACTATCGACAGATCTGCAAATTTGGTTGCAATTGTGATCCATGCTGAATCAGGACCTATGAGCTTTCCTTATATATACCAGAATATATATATATATATAAATCTCTCATGACCTCCATGGAAGGGACGCTTATGCTTAAAGAAATTGCTAGTGTTGTGTGTACATGATCATATTAAAGAGTATCTAAGAGGATCTGCTGGACAATTTGAGATCCACTTGTGCACTCAACATTCCATCCCGCTACATTAATAAAGTAACTGCCAATGCTCCTACCACTCCCAGTACACGAATAGCAAATTACTGCTAATATGTCTCTATATAACTGATATGGTTCATTTGCAAACACCATCTAAAAATATACATTTCAATATTCAAAGCTCAGTTTTACTTATCTCTATAGAGAGGCAGATTTCACAACATACAGTAAAACACTAAAACACTTTTTGTTTGTTAAACAGGTCATACCAGACTCATGGGTAAAAGAAGTAATTAGGATTTGACAGAGAGGGCTGACGAGTTGGGGAGGGTGTTATTGGAGGATGTAAAGATCCACGATGTAGGATTAGTTAAGCTGTTTAGGTTTTTCTGCTCCCAGGAAACAAAACACCACACCCTAGAATTGTACGTTACAGAAGAATAATGTAAGAACTTAACAGAAAATGCAACGTGAGTGCAAAAATTTCTGGAACAAAAATGTCAACCTGATAGGCTGCAACTTTCATCAGAGATGGGCCTCAAACCGGACAGAGACCACTAGATGTGTTGCCAAAACTTAAGATATCAACCCGAGTTATTAAGAGAATGGACTGTATGTTCTTCTTTGAAAAATGAAAGAAAAGTATCATGTTTTTCTCTCCAAAGACTCAGCATTTAAGTCAATAAAAAGAATGTTTTAGTTTCTGCTTTTATTTGTCCTTTGTGCAGCTCCAGACATGGCAAAATCATGGGTAAGGTTTGAAAGTTGTGGAACCGTAATGGGATCTCCAACACCCCACATTAAGTAATCTCGATATATTATATCTATTAGTTATGATAATTGTATTCTCTAATGCAAAATGAAGTTGCAATTATCTGCTGAGTTCCCACAGAAATTTTTAATGAGTTATATTTTAAACAAAAACATTCTTCCGCCACTTTCTTACCCTTAACATTTAGAACTGTGCTAGCTTTGACTGTCCCGTATTCACAGAGATATGTGCCACTGTCTTTGTCATTTGTGTCACGAATAATCAACTCAGTCTCACATCCAGATTTAGTTATCTGGTACTTGGATGAGTTCCTAAGGACTTTGCCATCTTTGTACCAAGTTACTGGCTCGTTTGGTTTTGAGGTTTTTACATTAAGCGTTGCACTGTCTCCCTGTGACACTTCCAAATTGGTGACAGGTGTCTCTACAATAATACAAAATCAGAGTTTTTGAACAAATGCTCCTGAATTTTGTTATACTATCTGCAGATTTGTTTTTATTTTTTTAAGAGAATCACCAAATCCATAGTTTAGGTTCACGTCAAATACTAAATCTTTCATTAAAAGAGTCTGCAGAATAGAGGTCTGTATTCAAATTGTAATTTGCAAATTCTTAAGAAGGCTAAATTCTAATTTAAATCTTTAAGAAGTGATGGACTGATTTCACATAGGAATTGACATTTTTATCACAAATAAACTGAAACAAAATTTTGCAAGCAACACTTTACGTTTGGACGTTTAGCATTCCTAATTGGTAGTAAAATAAACAATATTTAAAAAAAGTTAAATTTTTAAGGTTTTTGTTGTTTCATATGTAACTGCTATTAGTCTGGGATAAAAGATCTAAAGTTAACAGGTAGAATTGCTCGCATCATATGGAACTAAGGGGCTTATTCATGTATAGATATGTATTATCAATTTATGTAAGAGGTCATAGAAAACACCACCTTTGCTGACAACAGGGCTCATCGCCCTTTCATAAATCGGCCCCTTAGACTGTTTTACTACTCTCGTCCTTCCAACCTAGAAAAGCAGTCATGGACCCATCGTTACCTTTCACTAACAGTTTTACGGATGTTTTCTGATCACCGGCTTCAAACGTGACTGTACCAGAGTCCTTGACACCCAGTTGCTTGAGAACCAGAGTGTGATATCCCCCTGGCAGTGTCTTTATCTCATTTACTTCATTAGTCTCTAATGGGGTTTTATCCAGGAACCACTGCACATTGCTGTGCTGTGCCGGGGAGATCCTACATTTAAAAGTGGCAAATTCCCCTTCAAAAACTTCAACATCTTCAAGATCTTCAACTATTAGAACTTTTCGGCCTGAAACGAACACAGACAGTTGAAAAATCTATATCCAGATGGGATGAATGGAACGGTAGATGGTTTGAGACAAAATGCCCATTCTTCACCAAAGCCCGACATGAGAACGTTGCCATCTCCAGACATTATAGGTTGAGTTCAGATGACAAAAACACACTGTATGTCAAATATGACCAGTATAGACAACAATATACTTTTCACATAACAACATGAAGCCCTTATTCTACTTACAGATTAGTAGCATATTAAAATGATCATTGGTCCTGGGTAGTGCTCAGGACATAGACCCCCCCAATCCACAGAAATGTTTAATTCCCTAAGTTTATTATATCATAATCAACTTTTGAACTTAAATTTCATTATAATGCACATAAAAGCTCTTCGTCCTAGGTATATTATTATGCACAGCAATCTCTAATTTTGCAATAAACAGCAAAAATATCTCCCCAAGTTCATATTTCAAGACTCTCACTACAAACACAGTTCGGGTGAGATGTACCAAACCTTCTATAAAGGACAGGTGGAGAAATTGCTCATAGCAACAATTTAGCTTCTAGCTATCATTTATCAAACACAGTCTATAAAATGATGAGTAGAAACTGGTTGGTTGCTATGGGCAATTTCTCCACCTGTCCTCATTAAAAGATTTGATACATCACCACCAAATTTATCCCTTGACAATGTCACACTAGCAGCACTAAAGTTAAACGTGGAGCCCCAGGCTACTGCCCCAAGTGTTTGTGCAATTACTACAAAGATGTAAGAGAGGCAAGATTATCAGTGATTGCACATTGGGACATGATTTTAGATGCTTGCTTGACCATGAACACTTTACATGGTAAAATCAATGTAGAAATATTGGTGACTTCAACTGTTGGGGAAAATACCAATCTGAACACAAAATCTAAGAGATTTTGAGCCAGAGATTCCAAAAAGAGGTCCTCAGGGCTCCCCAACAGCTCAGGTTTTATAGCTATCCATGGTTGAGCACAGGTGGTTAAATTAAATTAACTGAGGTACTAATTAAGTCACCTGTGCTCAACCATGGATAGCTCTAAAACCTGAACTGTTGGGGAGCCTTGAGGACTGCATTTGGGAACCTCTATATTAAGCATTGCATTCCTAGAAAAATAACCTGTGCCTAATTTTGGAACTAGTATCAAAAAGTGATGTGGCTCTGAAGCAGTTTTGGAACTATTTGTACTAGTCCCAGGATGCCTGAAAAAACATACTGGGTACCAATACAGCTGGTAGACCACATACCGTGACGTGTAGTTCAAAACATTTTGAGAACCTCGGCCTGGCATGCCATAAGTTACCTAAGCATGACCTACATGCACAAATAATGGGGTGGAGTTGGTTCTAGTTACATATGATCATACCTTTCACGGTTAGAGAGGCTTTGGTCTGTGCATCTCCAACGTCACATATATAAGTGTCGCTGTCACTCTTCTCTAAATCGTTCACGGTCAGGGTCAGGACATTGCCTTTCTGACTGTGCTTATATTTCTTAGATGGCTTGAGCTCTGAGAGTCCTTTCCTCCACTTCACGGTGGTAGCGTTCCTTTCAGTCTCACAGGAAAACACAGCGGTCTCCCCTTCCTCAGATATTACATCGCTAAGCTCTTTGGTGAACCTGTTGGGTTTTTCTGTGAAATGAAACAATCACACATAAAAAACAAATATAGATAAGTGCACAAGGGACTATTCATTTACCTGTTTCATTATCAACTATGATGTGGATAAAACAACAATATAACAAAGTTACTTGTTTCTCAAATTAAATGTTTGCCACAAAAATGGAGAAACTTTGGGTTAATTTCTGCTATGTAACAGTCTACACCCACCTGAGATCTGAACCGTAGCTTTGGTTTTGGAGATGGCGGTTTCACATATATACTCCCCTGAGTCTTTGGATGAGGCTTCATGGATAATCAGCCAGGTCTCTGTTCCTTCCTGGAAAATATCATATTCCTGGCTTCTCTTCAACACTTTGCCATCCTTGGACCATTTGACATTTGTGTCTTCTTTGGATATCTCACATTTCAAGACAATGTCTTCTCCTGAGGGGGCCGTTTTATCTTCTAGGGGCTTTGTTATAATGGCCGGCTTTTCTGAAAAACACAATCGTTGCCAATTTTGAGAATGTGTCTACTGGAACTCTACAGTAGCATTTGTATCCTGGGCTGGTATAATTCTCTATTACAGCAGATGCCCCTTGACATGCTTGCTAATGAATGGAGGTAGCTGTTTGGAGTTTGGTTTATAATGGGTAGTAGCAAAGGGGAACAATAAACTGACAAACTATGTAAAGAGTCACCGACATGAATAGAAAGAGTGAATATAGGTGTACAGTCAGCAGCCTCATAGCACACTGACCAATAACCCCTGCTTCCTAATCAAAAGTCTTGATATCCTCAATTTAAAAGTTCAATCTTAACAGAGGTTGGCAGTGAGAGGAACTAGGCGGGAGCCCTGATCTCTAAATGAAGCACTTTGATATTAGGGACAGAAAAAATGAAATATATTCAGAGCTGATAAAAAACAAACAAACATAAAATTAAACATACAGAGGCACATAAGTGATGAGTAAAATTTACCAAATAATTTTTTGTTAAAATATAATCCCTCTAATACTGCAGACCATTGAATTTAAACATGTTACAAAACATAGTTACCAGGTGCTTGGCATCTAACTTATACACATTTATAAAATAAAGAGAAATGTCATATACAGTACAAATCAGTTTTCGAACATCAACGAGGAGGAGATCAAAACAAAATTAAAAGCAAAGGCTCATTCCAAATCTACTAAGCTCCGTGTTTGGTCGAGATGTCAATCACGGGTGTGTTTGGCCATTTTTTAGAACTCTGAAATCTACTAAAGGCAAACTCGGGAGAGAAATCATGAAACTCTCTTTAAAACACAGGAGAATACACAAAGAGAAATAAATACACCAACGGCCAAACTCGCAGGTACTTTTCATAGCCAGGAATACAAATCGGGAATTTACCAAGAATCGTGATTATAATCACGGGTGCAAATTTAGCAAACTTGGTCCTAAATAGACTACCTCCTGATCTGCATGTTTGGCACAAACATACACAGATCAGGGTGATCTGTGTATTTTTCTGGCTGCAATTACCAAAAAAAAGGGTTAAATTAAAAAAAAAAACTTTGCGGGGTTCCCCCCCAAAGCATAACAAGCCCCGGGCCTAGAGTAAGCGGGCGCTGATTGGCTGTAACCCGCGAGGCTGTTGACTGGCTGTGAGACGCATGGCTGTCAGTCAGCGGCCACTTACTCTAGAGAGGGCTCTGATTGGCTGGTGGCCTGGCAAATGACAGAACCACACGGTCTCCATCATTTACCGGGAAAGAGATGTACTGTATGTGGAAACACGTACATCTCTTAAGTGTGAGCATGATCCAAGATCGTTTCGTTTTTTTATTTTGCCAAGGCCGGAACTCTCCTGGAGAAGAGGACCGACCTGCGCAAGGAGATAGATGAGTATTGGATTTTTATTTCTAGGGAAACCGTGGGATTTCTACTGGACAAGGGGACCAATCACAGGGGAGAAGGTAAGTATGTGTGAGTGTGTTTGGTGTGTAATAACATTTTACTATGTACGGTGTGTGAGTACCGTCATTATTTTACTATTTTTTTTACAAGGGGTACGGGTGCTGGCCGCATGCTGGCACTTGTAGTTCAACAAGCGCCAAAGGGCAGGCACGCTGGCACCTGTAGTCCCACTGTAATAAACAATAGCAGAAAATAAATATTTCGACTATTACCCTTGAACTCACTGGCCAGGGGTGCAGGAAAGAGCCCCGGGCTTCAGCCTAAGCCTGGAGTTCTCAGGAGAGGGGAAACCCCTTTATTGGGGGGTCCCCACCTCCCCTGATATCCCTGGCCTGGGCTGACTAGCTTGGGGTGTTAATGATTTGGCTGGGGTGACCCGGTCAAAAGTGAAAAGGTCCCTTGGCTGTGGCTTTACACCCCAGCTCGTTTGAGTCCGGTGCTGGTTTTAATAATACGTGGACCCCGACACCAATTTTTCATCCTATTTTTAAAACCAGGACTGGCTCACAGGGCCCAGTGCTTGTTCATAAAACACGGGGGAACCCTACACGTTTTGTCCCCAGTATTTTTAGAACCAGGACTGGCTCAGGAGCCCGGGCTGGAATTGCTTTGGGGGAGGGACCCCACATATTTTTTTTAAACAAATTTTAACCCTTTCTTTTATTACTTTTGACACACAAGGATCCTCAAAGAGAATTTGTAGAATTTGATGGAAGGCTAAAAATGTTGTTAACAGAGTTGTTAGAATAAATAAATGAACAAATGTCATTGTTACATATTTTTAATTTAATATTGTGGCAACATACAAAAGTGCTTTTTATGCATACAAGATTTGGTTTAAGTAATTAATTCTTATTACTTATGTTTTAAGATGTGGTGATGTTTAAAATTTTGCAATTTTTTTATCATTTTATTTTTTGTATCAAGTTACAATATATTTATAAATTGTTTTTTTCATGTATTGTCAAACATACTTCTTAATAAAGAAACTAATGATTATCTTTCTGAACAGTAAATTACTGGATCTCACAGTCTAAGAATGTCACCATGAGTAAAGTAAGTGCAGGAGGATTAAAGTGCCTGGTACAAAAACATTTGCTCTGTCACTTATCACTACAGATTACATATGTGATATAAATCATCCTGCCATATTTTAATATTAATACTTGTTAGTTGTGGCTCTACTGCCATCTAGGGGCCAAATTTATTTACTTTTACATTAATTTTGTTTGTATGACTTTAAAATGAAGGTGTGATTATTATCAATAAACTACTACTGTTGGATGATTTTCTATTAGAATAAGGATGAGACTATTAGCTATATGTGTGTCTCCATAGTGTCTGCCATACCTGGTAAATAACATTTTTTATTCCAGATGCAATCACTGTAACAAATCCCTGAGTTATGCTCTTCCCTTAAAATATTTTATTAGAACCGTAATAAATGTATATACTTTTATTTATTCACAAGCTTTTAAATAATACACTCAACATTTTTATTTTTAGCTGCTGGAGTTCATATTTGCTTGTCTGTATATACGCCTTTTTATAATAACATTGTTCCAGTTCAGCGGTGCTAGGTTAATTATTTTGGTTTACGATAGTGTCCAGAATAGAAGCATATTTGAGTACCTATGAAACGAATGGCAGCCAACACATAATAATTATACTCTGCAATACTTTGCAGTTTGATTAGATACATCCGACTCACCCTAATGTTGTAGAAAGGAGCCTGTAGAATAAAATTATCTCTTTTTGCAGAAAACCTGCTTCTGTGACCTATATCTCCAGTACTAATAGGTTCAGTGGTACGGTTTGTATCGTGACAAATGTTTTATTTACTGCTTCTTTGATTGGGTAGGGCAGCACAGTTAGTATAATGGTTAACAATACTGCCTTACAGCACTGAGGTCTTGGGTTTGATTCTCTCTTGCTGCAAGGAGTTTTTATGTTCTCCCCGGGCTTTCATGGGTTTCTTCCGGTTACATTGGTTTCCTCCCACACTCCAAAAATACTGTATGCTGGTAGGTTAATTGGCTCTTGACAAAAAATAGCCCTAGTGTGTGTACATGTGGTAGAGACTGTAAGCCGCACTGGGGCAGGGAGCGATGTGTTTTAAGAGAGAAGGTCGTCCATGTGCAGTCTCCATCTTGGCTCCCTCCTCTCTAGCCGGCGTCACCAGGGAGTAGATTATGGCGTTGTGCCAGAACCTCCTGCACATGTGCAGGACTTCGGGAAAATGGTGCAGCAGGCATTTTCCCAGTGATTTTTCTACTGCACATGCACAAATTGCTGAGAATATGGCCACCTCGCTAGTTTCCTGGTGATTTGTGCAGCACTGCCACTGCGGACGTGGTACTCCGGAGAGGTAAGTATTGAAGACAGTGGGTGCAGGGTGTGCAGTGCCGGGCCCCCCTGGACTTAGGGGCCCATGTGCACCACACACCCTACACCCATTATAGATTCACCACTCTGTGGATAGTGTGTCACCTATCAGGCATGATTCTAAGTCGCACGCAAAGTGGCTCTCGTTGCGAGCAGCAGTGCAAACCTGATTTACTGTTTTATGCTAATGAGAGAATCATCTAATGCATAGAGCTAATGTGGGGATCCATGCATCTATAAGCAGGACGCCAGAACGGTCATCATCAGTATCAGCCCGTGCACCAGCCCCAGGCAATGTGTAAGAGATCCACCAGGAACAGGCCTCCCTTCCCCCATATACACGGACCAGAAACACACGCAGACATACGTACATCCCCACAACACTCGCACAAGTCAGGGCGGATCTGTGATCTTGCTGCCCAGTTCATGCCCCCAAGACCCCAATTTCACAGAAAGACTGATTAGGCCAAGTTCTGTCCAACTCACAATATGATGGACATACACAAAATGCGTAAATTCGCGTCTGCGCATACTGCGCTCAGTTATCTGTCTGACTCACAATCAGCCCCACGGTCTTTCTTTTATATTGCTATGTACTGATTGTGACTCTGTTTGGCTTTTATGTATAATATATTAGTTTATAAAGTAGTTTCTTTATCTCCGTACCTCCCCTGCCCTAGAACTCGGAGGTGTTATTATTGTTGATCATGTTTCGCTCATTAACTTGTGTTTAGGTTTGAAACTTTGAATGAGTTGTTTCTACATGCAACGTCTTACCTTTCACTCAAAAATATGGGGATAGGGGAAGTGGGAATGGTGGGTCGCACCAAGACTATTATATGCGCAGTATCACCCTCATAGTCTTACCTTTCACAATCAATGAGGCCTTAGACGTCAGGTTTCGGGCTGTGAAGATCACCTCTCCGCCGTCACCACCCTTCACTTCCTTAATCCTAAGCAAGTATTTCCGTCCCTTGTTGGACACCTCAAACCTCTGGTCATTCTCCACTTCCAGCCCATTCACCATCCAGGAGCATTCGTCGATGCTCTCGTGAGAGAGGACACATTCAAATGTGCAGCTCTCGCCTTCCTTGGCCTCGGTGCTCTTCAGACGTTTAGTGATTCCGATGTTGAGCTCTGCAGGATAAATAGCACAGACTGTAGCACAGGTGTACAGCAGGTTTGTGCTCCGCCCACAGCGGCATAGGGCCTGGTTTAGAATTGCATGACGTAAAGATGCATCTTTCGGAAGAACAGACACATTGCACCTGTTATTTTATGCATTGTGTTATCACACATTAGTGCCTGCCTGCATACTAGGCGCATTGCTATGCTTGTTATGTATGTGGAACTCCAGTGAAAGTAGATGATCATGTTACCTACTGGTGATAAATCCGGTCTTCTTGGACAATGATAACCCTTTGTTACACCCCACAATCCAAGAAATGTCTTTTAAAATGCCCCATTATGAACATCACCTTAGGTTACACAAAAAATGCACCTTGACATGCAGAAGCATTAAGCTTGGATAAATGGTGGCATGGACAGCCCTGTGACGTCACAGGAGAAAGGTCTTTGTGATGCAGCTTTTTGGGGTCCCCCCATACCAGCCTTTTGTTGGAAGGAATATACCGTATGTACCACACCATACAAAACAAGTAAAGGACTACACAGGTAAGTTTTATAAAGTACCTTGAACTCCAACTTTGGACCTTGCAACATCCGTCCCAATGTCACAGATGTAGAGACCAGCGTCGGCCTTGCTCAGATTGTGGATGGAGAGAGACACCGTCTTCCCAGCCTGTATCTGCTGATACTTCTCTCCGTTTGGCAGAACCTGGTCGTCCTTCTTCCAGATCGGGGTGACTTTGGGTTTGGAGACTTCACACTTCAACGTGATCGTTCCTCGCTCCTCCCCCACCGCGTCATCCAAAGATTTCATGAAGACCACCGGCTTTTCTAGAAGAGGCAATAGTAACCCACAACTCACCAGTGGCTTCATGTGTTACATTCTCATAAAAAGCTAAATAGGAGCTTTGCTCAATGTTCCTGAAGATGAAACATATTGGGGCTGATTCTAAGTCGAACAACTCTTAACAGTCTCAACAACGTCAAACCTGCCCCATAACATACCCTTTCTAATAGTGTGTCAGACCCCCCTCTTGGCTACACTTCCCTACCCCTCCACCCTCCATCATGTAGTCTTCCCAGTAACACCCCTCCTTAGCAGGTGACCTCTTATGGGCAGGGCCCTCCGTCCTCTTGGTATTCCCTGGCACGCTCCATGTAACCAGTGCCTCGTTCCTTTGTCTCTCCTCCTCTTCAGCGACTCGGACACAGTTTTGCTGGCCATACATTTTGTACTGTATTGCATAGAGAGTGATGAATCGACTCCACCCCCGTGACAAGGGCCGTAACTAGGGGGCGCTGTTTGGGCCTGTCAATTTTCCTGTTTATTATCATGCTCACTTGTAGCTTCCTCTTCTTTTATCCCCAGCATCTCCTGGTCTCCTCTATCTCTTCCCTGCCCCATGGGGCCATGGCCCTTTTTCAGGTGCCCTATTTTATGTCACTATTTAAAAAATGGGGGGGGCGCCAATGCTCTCTCTGACACAAGGCACCAAAAAGTCTAGTTACGGCTCTGCCCGTGACTCACCACTGCAGGTCCCTGCTAGCTACCAGTGAGTTACCGCACCCATACCCCTGTTATTTGTCCTCCCCAGTCTGTGGTGTTACAGTAATGTTGTGTATTTGTGCTAGGTACTTACACTATGGTTTCCTGTTGTGTATTGTACTTATGCTAAGTTACTCTATTATTTTGCAATATTTTTATGTTTAGCCCCACCCTACCTTTTCCCGTATTGCACTTTGTGGCAATTAGCCAGGATGGGCTCTAACCAGTGGCGTATCTATAATGGGTGCAGCGTGTGCGGGCCACACGGGCCCCCGGGTCCAGGGGGGCTCCCGCACCACACACCCTGCACCCATATTTTTTTAAACTTACCAGTCCGTAGTACCGCATTGGGTGTCAGCGCTGCTCAGGACACCGGAAAATGGGCGCCGCATCCTAGTAGTTGTATGCGCTGCTGCGAAGCACATTGGGGTGCATGACCACCCCCCCCACCTCTTGGCTCCGCTTATTAATGGTAATTTTTATATGTGAAGCAATGTTGGCATAGTGGTTTGCATTACTGACAGCACTGAGGTGATCTTGGGTTTGATTTCCACCACTACCATATGTGTGTGGAGTTTGTATGTTCTCTGTGGGTTTACTCCAGGTACTCCAATTTTCTCCCACAATCCAAAAATAAACTAGTAGATTAATTGGCACCCGACAAAAATATTAACCATAGTGTGTGTGTGTGTGTGTGTGTGTGTGCATGTGATAGGGGACACAGTGGTCTATTTACTAAGCCTTGGATGGAGATAAATTACCAGCCAACCAGCTCCTGAGTGACATTTTTCAAACACAGCCTGTGACATGGCAGTTAGGAGCTGATTGGCTGGTAGTTTATCTCCATTCCACTTTATCTACATCCAAAGTTTCGTAAATAGACCCCATAGAGTGTAAGCTCCACTGGGGCAGGGACTGATGCTAATGACCAAATAATGTCTGTAAGAGCTGGCAAAGGCGTCACCGGGTCTGGTGACACTCGGTGCGCACTCTGTATCCCCCCTTGCGCGGGGGTGGCCTAAAGGGGGCGTGGTCTAACAAAAAGGGGAGTGGCTTCATAAGAAAACCCTCCGGGGGCGTGCCCAGATCCTCAGTGATGCTGGGCTGTCCCTGGAGACTAGTTCCTGGCTGTACTGTCGGCTCCTCCTCTGTGACAGGAACCGAGTGTTGCAGGAGAATGTCACACTGCACCCTCCGGGGGTGACACCCGGCACAGCCCGCACCCCCATAGCGATGCCACTGAGAGCTGCTTAACGTGTGTGCACTATATAAATAACCGAAGGAAAAAGGTCTACTGATTACTGGTCAACCAACCAACAAAATAACAATTGTGTAACACATTTATGCTGATTGTGTGCTAATTATCTGACAGGTTACACATCTCTCTCACATATAGGTGACAGTGATCTTATGTCTCCGTCCTACGGCCTAACTAGAATGCGGCGACTTTAACACTCAGAGAATTATACTATGGCCTCCACTGACCTTTGACCTTCAGCGCTGCGCTGAGCCTGAGCTTCTGGGTCTTCACGCTCACAGTCCCCGAGTCCTGAGCGGCCACTTGCTTCAGGGTCAGGGTGTGGCTGCCGCCGACCTTCTGAATATCGTTGTAGTTGTTCGTGTACAGTAGATTGTCGTTCAGGAACCATTCCACCTCCTCATCGTCATGGGAGAGTTCACAGGAGAAAACGGCGCAACTTTCCTCATCCACCTCCACATCGGCCAGAGGCCTCAACGCCTTCACGTCACGGGCTGAGGACCAGAGGGAACAACACTCTGCTCAGTAATATGTTACCTTTGTTCCGATAGTTCTTTTATTCAGGATAGATGACGCAAGGAGGAGACCATAAATTGGTCATGTTTTACTGTACGTGGGATTAATGGGGTTAAACCTTATACCGTGACTGTACAAGAGTCAGGGGCACTGACGTCACATTTATCACAGGTCAGTCAACATCAAATACAGTAATTAAACCGTAACACTGGGAGGTGGTCCCATTACAGTAACACTGGGAGGTGGTCCCATTACAGTAACACTGGGAGGTGGTCCCATTACAGTAACACTGGGAGGTGGTCCCATTACAGTAACACTGGGAGGTGGTCCCATTACAGTAACACTGGGAGGTGGTCCCATCACAGTTACACTGGGAGGTGGTCCCATCACAGTAACACTGGGAGGTGGTCCCATTACAGTAACACTGGGAGGTGGTCCCATTACAGTAACACTGGGAGGTGGTCCCATTACAGTAACACTGGGAGGTGGTCCCATTACAGTAATAGGGAATGTCGCTCTCTCCTTTAATGAAAATCACAATATGATCCAGGCATCTTGACCATGTATAATATCCACAATTCTCTTTATTTAGACCTAAAAATAATTTTTTTCAAGATCAAATAAATTTTCTTGCTCTCCTGCATCTGGGTCCTCATGAAAATTGTTTACCCCATCATATTTTGCGGACCTCATTTGCTCACATGTGATGTCAATGGCTTGGAGCTAGACCCTCACACCACCCCCCAACACACTACCGGTCCCTCCCTCCCCCTTTCTCCTCCCCTTGTCTCGCTCTTCTCTGTTAACTGTTTTTGTTAAATTTTAGGTTTTTAAATATATGATCTGATGCTACCGGTGATCTGATGCCACCGGGGATCTGATAACAATGGTGGATCTGATGTTACAGGTAATTTGTACCTGTTCCTGATGTCATTAGGACAACGAAGACATCGGCTAGGCCACTGCAGTGGGAGCTGTGGTTTCATCCGCTTGGGGCAATGGCCCTCATTCAGACCCGGTCGCAAGCGCTGAGCACTCGCAAACGGGTCGATGTTAAGGCCCTGCACACGCGCAGCGGCCGTACTGCGCGTGTGCAAGCCCCGGAGCGAGAGAGAATTTCTCTCGCTCCGGAGCTCACTACAAAAGGGGCGGCTGTCAATGTTGATCGACAGCTCGCCCCGTTTTGTAGGCGGAGCCGGGGGGGTGGCTAAACAAACGGAGGCGTTCCTGAAGGAACGCCTGCCATTTTGTGGGCAGCCGCACTGACATCAGCAGTGATGTCAGTGGGGAGCTTCCTGCTCGATCAGAGCAGGAAGCTCCCTGGGGCTTGTGGTTGCCTAGACCCAACCTTAGGGTCTCGTTGCAAGCCCTGATGGTCGCGATGGTCTTGACCATCGCGACCATCAACCTGGTCGGTCACTAAAGCTGTGGGTGTTAACCCACAGCTTAGCTAGCGAACAGGAGGCCGCACTTGAAACGTGAAGCGGCCGCCCTCATTCAGAGAGAACACTCGCTTCTTGCGACCGACTCTGAATGAGGGCCTATATGCATTGCCAAAGGGGCAAGTTGTACCCACCACCCCAATGGCGTAACCCCCCCCTTCCATCATATTGCAGCATACGTTGGTAACATTACATATTACACTTTCGGCGGATTTAGGACAAAATACGCTCTGCCCAATCTGACCCAGATCCTCATAAAAAAAAACATTTTCGCAAAGCTCTGCCCATTATTTCATAAGCTCATCCCCTTTAGAAGTCCACAATTCATAATTGCGTTGCCGTAATCAGGACGGGTGGGCTGTGTACACTGTTGATCCAATGTTAATCGCTCTTCCATACCTTTAACAGTCAGCGTTCCAGAGGTCTGCGCAGTTCCAGCCTTGCAGGTGTACACGCCTGCGTCATCCGGAGACACCTTCACAATCCGAAGCTCCGCCAAGTTCCTCTCCTGTTTCAGTTTGTACCTCTCTGATGCCTCAATCAGGGTCTTCCCGTGGTACCATTCTACAAGTTTGGGAGGAGGTTTGAATTCACAGGACAAGATAACAGTCTGCCGCTCGTTGACGGTCTTGTCTTCAATTCCTTCGGTGACCTGTACAGGAATATCTAACAAACAAAGTATAAACAGGTTACACACAGACTTTTTCATTCAGGGCAGTGGACAATTAAAACAGTGAAGTCATTTAACGGATGACTCCCAAAATGTAAAGTGTACCTAAGATTCAGCAAAATAAACTAAATAACTTGTCTTCCACCCTTCACTGGATGAACCTGCCACGGGCCACAATAGGCCAGTGCCATAAAGAGTCATGCCCTCTCCTTTGCCCCGTAAGCGTGTTTTTAGTAAGACGCGTGGGTGTCAATACCCCTCCCACTGTCTGACTGGGAAGAGTTAAATGTAAACACAGGCAGAGCATTTGTTTCAGCAAACACTCAATTGCTTTAAAATGATGATTTTTTAGTATAAATCTGAAATCACTTATCAGTTGTAGAATATTGTATTTTCTCTTGCAGCAGGTCTGGGGAACACTGGACAATGGGATTGTAGGTTGGGGCTGGAGCTGGCACTTAATGAAACCGCAGCTTTAAATCCTAAAACCCTCTATGCTGCAATCCCACTATTCCAGTGTTCTTTAAGTGCCTCAGGAGTTGGGCACTTTTGGGATGGGCTATCATGCAGCCCTTGTACAGTAGGTAGCACTTTTTTAGTTTTTATTTGTAAACATTTCTTTTTTCTCTCTAGCTTAGGACAGTGTGAGTGCGGGCGGCTGCAGGACCTATGGAACAGCTCACCGATATGCAGCTTTGGTGGGGCGCGCGCCGGCAGGAACCCCCACAGAGCACTCCGGTATCCCGGAGAGGCCGTCTGGACCCGGGGACAGGTCGTGCACTCACCCTTTTAGGGGGTGTTGGGTGGCAGTGCTGTCCCAGATGACAGCGCCATCTTGTGGGCTTGATGACGGTGGCTCCATTGTGGTAGCGGGCGCCTCACGGGCTGCTCAGACAGAGCATTTCAACTTCCAAGTGCCTTCCCCAGGAAGGGGAGTAGCACTTGTTGGAGAGAGGGAGCACAGCCACGGATCAGGGGAGTGGGGCCTGTAGCTGCCGGGCTCCTCTGCACATTCCAGCAGAAGTAATACCAGTACTGTCTGCTGCTACAAGGAGGATGGCTGCTGCACTCCTGAGTGCTTATGGACCAGGCAGGCTGGGATCATGGGCTGGTGCAGTCCTCTCCTCACCTCCTCTCCTCTGCAGTGTTGGGTTTCTCAGGAGGGCTAAGTACATACCTCCCAACATGACCCTCTCCAGGAGGGACACAATGCTCTGGTCCTGGACTTCCCTGGTTATTTATGATTGGTGGCGGCTCCAGGGTTGGGGATGTAGTGCAGTCCAAAATTCAAATAGGGGAGTCTCACCAACTGCCAGTGAGTCCCAGCCAGTGATGTTTGGCAGTGTGTGAAATGACAGTTGGTGTGGCTCCCCTATTTGAATTTTGAACTTCGCTGCAGCCCCACCTCTTACCAGGGAAGTCCAGGACCAGAGCATTGTGTCCCTCCTGGAGAGGGTCATGTTGGGAGGTATGTAAGTATATTTCCTTTTCTGCTGCCTTTATTGCCTCTGCTGTGTTGCCTGTGTTCTTATCTGTAAGGGAACATTAATTCTGCCTCCTACTGCTCTACTGGCGCGTCAGTGAGGTTTGTGGCAACCTACGCCAAAACCGTCCCGGCGCGGGCCGTGGCTCTGACAACACAGACAGTGTAATGGTTAGCATTATGGCCTCACCGCACTGCAGTTATGGGTTCGATTCCCACTACAGTCCTAACTGTGTGGAGTTTGTATGATGGGATTTTGCTGTATTTTGGGCAATGTTTTCTCCCATGCACAGGGTGATGGGCAGTTGCGCTCGAGGGCCTTGTGTGTATTGGAACCGGTGACGCGCAGGCATCTGGGGTGCTGGACCTGTGTAGGCTGGGGCTCTCAGCAGGTCCGTGTACGCCCTAGTGAAGCTGATGGCGCTTCACAGGGAGACCAAGTTCAGGCTTGGGTATTCCCTCATCATTGGCGCAGGCTTCTTTCCCTCTATAGGGTTATGTTTCCAGCCAAGCTATGTCCCGTTGTGGCTCCGTGCTTTGCAGCGTGCGGAGTCATGTTTTACATCAGGTTCCTGGTGCACTTTTTCTGGAATCTTCTGCTGTGCGAGGCGCAAGGGGAGAGTGGTCTTGGTGGCGTCTTCCTTCTTCCAGGGCCCCAATAGACATTTTGCATGTGCAGGAACTTACGAGGATTTGCGCTGTCCCAAAGGGAAAGGACTTACTGTCCTTTTCGATTCGTTGCTGCGGCTATGCGCCACTATCATGAAGGTAAATATAAGGATTCCCAAGTGGTGTCTGTGAGTCTGTCCAAGCGCTGGGGACAGAAAGTCACTACTTTCCCTTCGGCAATATCTTCGGTCTCCTCAGGGAGGCTTAGGAGGCGCCGGGATTCAGAGGGCTCCGTTCCACATTAATTTCCAGTGGATTAAGTATCCAAGTGGACGTCCCTCCCACAGTAGTTGCTATGATAGCCGTTTAGATTACCACACTCCCTTCCTGTGCAGGGCTCAGCGTCTGGTAGGGATCCGCTAACTAGACATTGGAGGGTTGTCTCCCGTCTGTCTTGATGTGTTCTAGGGTTGTTATGAAGCCTTGGAGAGCCTTGACATGGGTGGCATGAGCTATGGTTACTTCTGCTGATGTATTTGTTGAGGGGGACATTCGCAGCAGGCTCTGTGTGGCTCTACACTTTACATACACATTCATTACCAGAGTGTTCCTTACACTATCTTTTGTTTGGTGAGGATGTTCTCTTTTGGCCAAATCTGGATAATCCCCACTAGTTGGGAAAGCACTTTTCTGCCGGTGGTCGTCCCAACGGTGGGATCTGCGTTCCCAAGTTTTTGCTCCTTTTCGTGGTGGGGTGTCCTTGGAAGATCAGTCAGACACAAATTTATTCTTCTTTGGTTTGAATTCTGTGAGCAGGTTTCAAGAACACTCTCCGTTCTGGGGTCATAGATCCAAGGAAGCCTAGGACCTAACAGTGTGTGTCTCTCTACCCAGTTCACTTGCAAGTGATAGGGCGGTTGCTCCGGTTCAGTGACAGTTGAGTGACGTCTTCAGATGGCGGGGTGCTTGGCATCTTTTGCTATGGTTCTATCTGGGACCTCGGAGGTCCGCCACCAGGACGTTGTTTGTTTTTTCACATGGCTTTTAACCAGGAAACGGCAAACACGGTAGCAGCAAATGGCTTCATTGGTAAGCTGTCTGACTGTAAAGCATGAGGTGACCGGTTCAACCCCCAGCTGTGACAGTATTTCCTTGGGCCGTGCTATCATTCCACTCTTAGCCAGCATGTTTTGCACCAATTCCGCTGCAGGTAGAGAAATTGGGGTTCTATCGCCTTCCTAGTTCATGTGCCGAATGGCTCATTCCAGCAGCTCTTGTCTCTTCATGCCTTGAGCACCAGGGGTTGGGTAGTTCAGTTCACATGAATTCCTTCCGATCAGGGATACGCAGCGCGGAGGCCAACAAACTAGAGGTCTTCAGGTTCCGTTTTGGGCAGGTCGTTATACTTCTTCAGTGGGTAATCAACTTGGTCCCCTGTCTATTCTGGGCCCTACCATTTGGTGGAGCCCCAGCTCCGTGTGTTTGCAACACAACAGTCAGCGCTGCTGTGCATAGTGCGCACAGAACGTATAATAATTTGGTTCTCTTCAGCAGTTCTGCTTGTGAAGGATACCTTGGGCTTCACAGTTACAAACCTTCCTAGGTCATTTGTTTCAAGTACTTTCGGATCAGTGCTGTATCCTAACTTTTCCAAGGTCTCCCTTGTTTCCTTGTCTGTGCCTTCAGTTCTGGTGGTGGCCTCCAACACCTCTCTCCAGCTGTGTATTTCTTGCGGAGGACAGTGAACGGACCCTACCAACCTTGGTCAGTGCCTTGTCCATCGACCTTGTGGAACATTCAGTTTTGCACAGGTTGGTCTCCACTTAGGGACCATTCAGTGGACCAGGTTCTATTCACAGGAGTCCCAGTGGGTAATTCTACAAACTTGACACGGTTGGTCAGAATCCCTCACGTCACAGTTCCCATTCTGTCCAACGGCATCCGTCACTCTCCATTGGTGGAGGGTTTCAGTTCTGCTCCTCCAGGTCCAATCCTTGGTCCTTCTGGATTGGCTAATTGTGACCACAGCCTCGAGTCTCCTGGGCTGAGGTGCCGTGAAATTGCATTTCGGCTACAGGGCCTTAGGTCACCGCTCACAATGGCTTGGCTGTTCGATGAGCTCAAGCTCCAAGCTATTGTTCTAACTCTATTGGGTGCCCTGTCCATCCTCGCCAGCTGTTCGGTCACAGTCAGTCGTACAACGACTCAGCGGTGGCATATGTACATCTTCTGGCAGGCACAAAAGTGTGGCAGCGATGCCGAAGTCCTTTCAGGGTGGAGACCTTTGTTCTACCTATCTCAGTGGTGGTCATACTTGTAGTGGGACATTGGACAGTGGATGTCCTCAGAAGATCCATGTAATTCCTAGGGCAGGGGTCTCTCCTTCCAGTGGACTTCCTACCATTTGGGAGTGAGGCCTTCTGCAGGGGATCTCATGGCCTCTCAGCACGTTTGTGAGGATCCACAGTTTTGTATGGGATTCGGGTATTCCATAGAACAGACAAGTGGCTGCCTTGTCTGTTCTATGGAATTTTTCATCCAGAGCATCGGTTTCTGCTGTCCACATTGTTCCCTCAGGTCTCCAGGGGCATTAAGGCTTCCCGAGTGAGGGTAATGCTAGTGGCTCAAGGCTGGCTACGCTGGTCATGGTACTCGGAGGTTCTCCCAAGATCGGTAGGCCCGGGGTGGCATCTTCCACTTTGTCCAGACCTGCTGCAACTAGGCTTGTTTGTACCAGGGCACTTCCTTGGTAGGTCTTCAGGCCCGGTCTTCTGTGCGTGAGAGTGATAAAGCTTCAGGTCTTTCTCTCTCGTGGTTTGTACTAGGCTTACCTCCAGGTTTGGAAACTCTACCTCTTGTGGTGTAATCGTTATAAGTTTTTGCCCCTCACATTTCTTTGCCTTCCTTCTGGAGCATTTGGAGGCCAGTTGCCGACTTCGTTTTGTGACATTACAGGCTTTGGCCCTGTCATTTTCTTTCCAGAGGTATTTGGTTCTTCTTCCAAGGGTCCAAACCATATTTACAAGGTGTGCTGTGTATTTAGTCACCGTTTCTTCCGCAGGTGAAGCCGTGAAATCTTAATCTAGTTTTATCGTCTCTCACACAGGGTCCATTGGAGTCATTGCGTTCAACGGATCTTAGGTTAGTTGCTTGAAACATGTCTTCTTTATGGCTATAGCCTTCCCTCTGTATAGTTCTGTATTTAGGGTTTGCAAGCTGCCTTTGCTTGTCTTCCATGAAGATTGTGCGGTTCTCCGTATAGGTTTTACGATTCCAGCAGACACTGGTTTCGGATATTGTCGTTTCGGTTCATCCTCCTTTGGCAAATTCACAGGACTGCGATGATCTGGCTCTGCTATTTGGGCTGAGCTCTGCAGATTTCCTTGGACATGTCTTCTTTGGTACGCCGCACTGTTCTATGTGGGTTCTTTATGACGCGTAGGAACATAGGCCCTGCTTCAGAGCTGGACGCTCCTACAGAGCGCTCGCTCTGAATCAGGGTCGGCCTTCTGGTTTTTTAGAATGGCCTCCTGGCCGCTCGCATAGCTGTGGGTGACCACCAACAGCTGTAGCGAGTGGCCAGGAAGATGGTCGCGATGGTCAAGACCATCACGACCATCGGGTTTGCGACGAGACCCTTGTGGTAGGGTCTCGTTGCCGCAAGCCCCAGAGAGATTTCGGCACTAACAGAGCCGAAATCTCTCCCACTGACATCACTCGTGATGTCAGTGGGGCCGCCCCCAAACGGAGGCGTTCACATGGGAACGCCTCAGTTTGGGCAGCCACTCCCCCGTCGCGCCCGCCAAAGGGGGCGAGCTGTCGATGTTGAGTGAGACCCAGAGCGACGGAGTGCCCGTCGCTATCCGGGTCTCACGCATACGCACGACGGAGCCGGCTCCTTCGTGCGCATGCGCACTGGCCCACCATCGACCCGGTTGCGAGCGCACAGCGCTTGCGACCGGGTCTGAATCAGGCCCATAGTTGGCCGGCTGCTCAGCAGACCCTTGCGCGTTGGATCTGCTTGGTGATTACTCAAGCCTATTCTGGTGCGGGGCGACCACTACCAGACCGGGTGTCAGCTCCTTCCGCTAGGGCGGCGTCAGTCTTATGGGCAGTGCAAGGTGGGACATCAGCAGCACAAGTCCGTAATGCATCCATCTGGTCCCCTGTCCACACGTTTCCTCATTTTTACATTTCAGGTTTTTTTTGCCTCTGACGACTCCCACTTTGGACGTACAATTCTCCGGTCAGGCAGCCTGAGCGTTTCCTTCCCCTTAAGGGCGGCGTTTGAACTTCCCACTGTCCAGTGTTCCCCACCCTTGCTGTAAGAGAAAATAGCATTTTTGGTAAACTTACCGTTGAATCCTTTTCTATTAAGCAGGGTGGGGAACACTGCGATCCCTCCCTAACGCTCAGTCGTGCGAGGTATTTGGTTCTTGACCGGTCGTTTCCCTACTGGTTTGTTTGGTTGTTCTAACAGTTTCACTGGGTTCCTGCTACTCCTCTCTGGACTCTTTTAAAGAAGTACTGGAATTGTGGGATTGCAGGGTGGAGGAGTTTAGGATTTAAAGGTACAGTTTCATTAAGTGCCAGCTCCAGCCCCAAACTACAATCCCATTGTCCAGTGTTACCCAACCTGTGTAAGAGTAAAGGATTCAACGGTACGTTGACCAAAAATCCTAATACAGTAAATTTCATATCGCTTCTACGGCTAAGCAATGTATACATATTATCGATTACTACAGCAAATCTTAAATGACAATTACAAATGAACAAACCAATGCAAATGTAATTGTAAATTGTAAATAATTATCATAAATCATTAGACCCTTTCTCACCCAGGATGCCACCAAAACCCTCATACACTCACTGGTCATATCCAGATTGGACTACTGTAACCTTCTCCTATCTGGCCTCCCTGACTCCCATCTCTCTCCTCTCCAGTCTGTGCTCAATGCTGCTTCTCGGCTCATCTTCCTCTCCAAACGCTCTACATCTGCCTCCCCTCTCCTACAAGCCCTCCACTGGCTCCCCTTCCCTTTTAGAACCCAATTCAAGGTTCTCACACTCGCTTACAAAGCCCTCACACACTCCTCTCCCATTTACATCTCTGACCTCATCTCCCTCCACTCTCCTGGCCACCCCCTTCGCTCAACAAATGCACACTGCCTCTCATGCCAACTGATTACTTCCTCCCACTCCCGCCTCCAAGATTTTGCCCGTGCTGCTCCCGACCTTTGGAACTCTCTCCCTCTCCCTATCAGACTCTCCACCTCTGTTCAATCCTTCAAACGGGCTCTCAAGACCCACTACCGCATCAAGGCCTTCCAGCTCTCATCCCAACTTGCTGCAACATGCTTCTTCCTCCCCATCTATCCCATCTGTGTCACACCTGTTTGTCTGCCCCTCCCCTTTAGAATGTAAGCTCTTACGAGCACGGCCTCTTCCCTCTTGTGCTTCTCCTTACTTTACTTTCACCTACTTCTTACCCCCCACCAGGGCACCCAACACTTGGTTGCTTACGTTCTGTTGCTATCTAGGTGTTATGGTCACTTATGTATCAAGGTATATTATCCATGTCCTTGTCCTATTTTGTACTGTAAGACAGTTGTCAAATTATTTGTTTATGTACTTTGTAAGGCGCTGCGGAACACTTGTGGCGCCATATAAATAAACGATAATAATAATAATAATAATAAATCCTAAATGCACCTTCCTGAATTAGGATCAGTTTATGGATATCTCGATCAGTAAAGGAAAGCTGCCGCAACAGAATCAGAGAAACAATCACCTTTGACAACCAGATTGGCGGTGGATTTGGATTTCCCGATATGAAACTGGACAGCGCCACTCATTTCTGGAGTTGTCTTCCGCAGTGTGAGGCGGTGGAGCGTCCCCTCTTGTTCTATTGTTACGTCTTTTCCATCGTGTAGAACCTCGCCGCCAAGAATCCACTTTGGTGGTTTCACTGACACGATGGAGGTCACACATTCAAAGGTGGCCGTTTCCGGCCGCGTCACTTCCACATCGCTTAACTCACTCACGATATTGATGGATTGTTCTGAGAAAAAGGTAAGAAAGAAAGAATCATGTACAGAAACACAGGGCCCCATGTAATAACGAGTGATTTACTTTTTATCACTCGTTACTAATCTTAAATAGTGCTCCAACCAATCAGCTCCTGTCACTTTTCAAACACAGCCTATAAAGTGAGAGTTAGGAGCCAATTGGTTTGCACCCAATTTAAGATTAGTAGTGAGTGATAACGAGAGAGAGAGAATACATAAAATAGATTAGATATAGATACGAGATAGATAAATAGATAGATAAATAGATATGAGATAGATAGATAGATATATAGATAGATAGATATGCGATAGATAGATACATATGAGATAGATAGATATGAGATAGATAGATATATAGATAGATATGAGATAGATAGATAGATAGATAGATAGATAGATAGATAGATATGAGATAGATAGACAGATAGATATGAGATAGATATATAGATAGATATGAGATAGATAGATAGATATGAGATAGATAGACAGATAGATATGAGATAGATATATAGATAGATATGAGATAGATAGATAGATATGAGATAGATAGACAGATAGATATGAGATAGATAAATATGAGATAGATAGATAGATAGATAGATAGATAGATAGATAGATAGATAGATAGATATGAGATAGATAGATAGATAGATATGAGATAGATAGATACATATGAGATAGATAGATATGAGATAGACAGATATATAGATAGATATGAGATAGATAGACAGATAGATAGATATGAGATAGATATTAGATAGACAGATATATAGATAGATATTAGATAGACAGATATATAGATAGATATGAGATAGATAAATATGAGATAGATAGATACATATGAGATACATAGATAGATAGATAGATAGATATGAGATAGACAGATATATAGATATGAGATAGATAGATAGATAGATAGATAGATAGATAGATAGATATGAGATAGATAGACAGATAGATATTAGATAGACAGATATATAGATAGATATGAGATAGATAAATATGAGATAGATAGATAGATAGATACATATGAGATAGATAGATAGATAGATATGAGATAGATAGATAGATAGATACATAGGAGATAGATAGATAGATACATAGGAGATAGATAGATACATAGGAGATAGATAGATAAATATTAGATAGATAGATATTAGATAGATAGATAGATAGATAGATAGATAGATAGGAGATAGATAGATAAATAGATAGATAGATAGACAGATATGAGATAGATAGATAGATATGAGATAGATAGATAGATAGACAGATATGAGATAAATAGATAGATAGATAGATAGATAGATAGATAGATAGATAGATAGATAGATAGATAGATATGAGATAGATAGATAGATAGATAGATAGACAGATATGAGATAGATAGATAGATAGATAGATAAATAGATAGATAGATAACCTTCAATCAGCAGCTGTGCGGAGGTCTTGGCATCGCCGGCATCACAGGTATAGGTGTCTTCATCCTGGAACTCCACCTCATTGATAATCAGCTTCCTGTACAGCCCCTGACTGACAATCTCGTACCTATTACCCGGCTGTATTTCTTTGTCTTTCTTGTACCACGTCACCTCTGCGTTGGCGCAAGATACTTGGCACTCGAGGAAAGCGCGGTGCTTTTCTATGGCGATCTTATCCCGCAGCGGCTTAGTTATTTTAACGGGAAGTTCTGCAATAGTCCGAAAACAGTGATGACTTAGGAGCCTTATTAAGGGTAAATCATACGATATATATTTTTTATAACTTGTGTTTCTGATTAGCCGTTCCTGTATATGAGAAGGAACAGATTTTATTCACAATTACATAATATTGATCTGCCGAGTATAAAACAATGGGTTGGGTATGTGATCCCAGCGATGGTAACGCTGGCGGTCAGAATCCTGGCAGTGTAATCCCAACAATGAGAAACCCAACGCATGCAGGTAAGTAGTCTAACCCTTCCCCTAACCCTACCGCTAACCCACCTTTCCCGCAGCCTAAGCCTCTCCTCCAGTAGCCTAACCACACCCCCCTCCCCTCCTGCAGCCTAACCTTCCCCTCCAGTAGCCTAACCACACCCACTCCCTTCCCGCTGCCTAACCCTCCCCTACAGTAGCCTAACCACACCCCCTCCCTTCCCGCAGCCTAACCTTCCCCTCCAGTAGCCTAACCACACCCCCCTCCCTTCCCACAGCCTAACCTTCCCCTCCAGTAGCCTAACCACACCCCCCTCCCTTCCCACAGCCTAACCCTCCCCTCCAGTAGCCTAACCACACCCCCCTACCTTCCCACAGCCTAACCTTCCCCTCCAGTAGCCTAACCACACCCCCCTTCCTTCCCACAGCCTAACCCTCCCCTCCAGTAGCCTAACCACACCCCCCTACCTTCCCACAGCCTAACCTTCCCCTCCAGTAGCCTAACCACACCCCCCTTCCTTCCCACAGCCTAACCCTCCCCTCCAGTAGCCTAACCACACCCCCCTACCTTCCCACAGCCTAACCTTCCCCTCCAGTAGCCTAACCACACCCGCCCTCCCTTCCCGCAGCCTAACCCTCCCCTACAGTAGAATAACCACACACCTCTCCCTTCCTGCAGCCTGACCTTCCCCTCCAGTAGCCTAACCACACCCCCTCCCTTCCCACAGTCTCCCTCCCCTCCAGTAGAATAACCACACCCTCCTCCCTTCCTGCAGCCTGACCCTCCCCTCCAGTAGCCTAACCACACCCCTATCCCTTCCCACAGTCTCCCTCCCCTCCAGTAGCCTAACCACACCCCCTCCCTTCCCACAGTCTCCCTCCCCTCCAGTAGCCTAACCACACCTCCCCTCACTTCCCGCAGACTAACCCTCCCCTCCAGTAGAATAACCACACCCCCCTCCCTTCCCACAGCCTAACCCTCCCCTCCTGTAACCTAATCACCCCCCCCCTCCCTTCCCGCAGCCTGACCCTCCCCTCCAGTAGCCTAACCACACACCTCTCCCTTCCTGCAGCCTGACCTTCCCCTCCAGTAGCCTAACCACACCCCCTCCCTTCCCACAGTCTCCCTCCCCTCCAGTAGAATAACCACACCCTCCTCCCTTCCTGCAGCCTGACCCTCCCCTCCAGTAGCCTAACCACACACCTCTCCCTTCCTGCAGCCTGACCTTCCCCTCCAGTAGCCTAACCACACCCCCTCCCTTCCCACAGTCTCCCTCCCCTCCAGTAGAATAACCACACCCTCCTCCCTTCCTGCAGCCTGACCCTCCCCTCCAGTAGCCTAACCACACCCCTATCCCTTCCCACAGTCTCCCTCCCCTCCAGTAGCCTAACCACACCCCCTCCCTTCCCACAGTCTCCCTCCCCTCCAGTAGCCTAACCACACCTCCCCTCACTTCCCGCAGACTAACCCTCCCCTCCAGTAGAATAACCACACCCCCCTCCCTTCCCACAGCCTAACCCTCCCCTCCTGTAACCTAATCACCCCCCCCCTCCCTTCCCGCAGCCTGACCCTCCCCTCCAGTAGCCTAACCACACACCTCTCCCTTCCTGCAGCCTGACCTTCCCCTCCAGTAGCCTAACCACACCCCCTCCCTTCCCACAGTCTCCCTCCCCTCCAGTAGAATAACCACACCCTCCTCCCTTCCTGCAGCCTGACCCTCCCCTCCAGTAGCCTAACCACACACCTCTCCCTTCCTGCAGCCTGACCTTCCCCTCCAGTAGCCTAACCACACCCCCTCCCTTCCCACAGTCTCCCTCCCCTCCAGTAGAATAACCACACCCTCCTCCCTTCCTGCAGCCTGACCCTCCCCTCCAGTAGCCTAACCACACCCCTATCCCTTCCCACAGTCTCCCTCCCCTCCAGTAGCCTAACCACACCCCCTCCCTTCCCACAGTCTCCCTCCCCTCCAGTAGCCTAACCACACCTCCCCTCACTTCCCGCAGACTAACCCTCCCCTCCAGTAGAATAACCACACCCCCCTCCCTTCCCACAGCCTAACCCTCCCCTCCTGTAACCTAATCACCCCCCCCCTCCCTTCCCGCAGCCTGACCCTCCCCTCCAGTAGCCTAACCACACACCCCCCTCCCTTCCCGCAGCCTAACCCTCCCCTCCAGTAGCCTAACCACACCCCCTCTCCCTTCCGCAGCCTGACCCTCCCCATCCGCAGCCATAATCCTCCCCTCCTGTAGCCTAATCACCCCCTCTCCCTTCCTGCAGCCTGACCCTCCAATTCCGCAGCCTAACCCTCACCATTGGGATCGCAACCGTCGGCATTCCAGCGCCAGAATTCTTACCGTCAGCATTGTGTGTGCCGGGATGCCGACTACATCTCAAAACAAGATATGTTGCTTGTGGTAGGGTCAGAACAGTGTAAGTCTTAGGCTGCAGGGTGACATTTTTTCTCCAGTTTTTCTCAAATACTAACACTTTAAAAATATATATATTTCTATTTTAAACAATATCTGCAAAATGTATTGCCACCTGCCTGAACCAGACATAATTAAGGACAGAAATGAGCTCCAAGTGATGTTCCCGTTATATTACATTATTACAGTCCCTTCAGCAGTGACCCTGGGTACCCAGCGGACACTACGGGCTCTCAGCCTATAGGGGTCTATTTACCTTTAATCCGCAGATTGGCTTCAGATTCTGCACTTTCAGCCACAAATTTAATTTCACCGGCATCTTCAGACTGGACGCTTTTGAAGATCAGTGAATACGTCCTTCCTATAATGAAACGTGTATTAGGCTCTTAGAACACAATGGAGCTCAAGTATAGTTCGACGCGTTTTACACATAAAATGCAAGTATCATTTCAATAGTAAACAACGCACTTGGAAACATTGCTTAATATCGCTCAGGGAGGGTTTTTAATTACAGTATCTCCCCATCATATTTGTCCAAATAATAAAGAACTGATAAATAAAAATATTCCTGTTACATGACTGTACATGGCTTCTATGATGGTGCTAGTAAATCAGTTTGCCGACAGGTTAGGTACAGTTCCATGATTTGCTTTCTTTCTCTTTCCCAGAATCTAATTTACCCCTCCCAGAGCACCTCATTGAGGTTATAATGCTGGAATGGCTGGGTAAGTGTGACATCATTAGGGTGGGGTATGATATCTTTACCATTGGGGTCAAGTGCAAAAAGATTTTAAAAAAAGAAGTGACACATAGCTGATGTACAGTCGGCAGACACAGCGCCATCAGGTTGCGCTTATTCTGAACAGAGCGATAACAGAGCCACGCCCATCGTATACACCCCCCTGAGCTAAGTATAATTAAAACACAGAAAGTGTCTGAGTTTTGTCCCCGTGACCCCAGCACTCACCTTCCTGGCGTATCTTAACATTTTCTCCCGCCCTCAGTTTTACGCCATTTTTGTACCACTGCGTTTCGACATCATCGTGAGAAATCTGACAGATGAATGACGCCGTTTCCTTTTCCATCGCTTCCACATCTACTAACGGCTTAATGAACTGGATGTCTCGGGCTATGATGCGGATGGAGCAGGGTGACGGGTGAATGACACAGGACACAGGACAACACAGCACGACAAACTGATTTATGATCACATCTTAGGATTTTTTTTTTTAATTTCCGCTTTATACCATCACATTTGGGTTAATGTAACACCGTTATAATTAATCGCATAAAGAGCTCCGATGTGGCCGCAAATGAGAGAGGGATGCGTGATGCCTAAGACATAAATTGCAGCGAGACGTAACGTAAGCGTCATATGTCACTATGGGGCCCATTTATTAATGATCACATTGCGTGATATTACCGCCCATGATCGCATTGCAAGATGCCATCATAGCACGGGAATGTATCATCGGGCACCCGCAGGGACATGGGCTTCGAAAGGATGTGCCCGGATTGCTGCCAGGGATACTGCGCATGAGCCGTCCCGCTTACTGCACATGCGCGGCCGCCATTGCCAGTAAGTCTTGCGATGTGTAGCCCATGGGCCAACGCCATCTTCAGTTGGCGTTAGCTGCAGGGGGCCAATCTCCAGAATGCATCGCTGTCCGGAGATTGGTAAATCTGGCAGCATGGCATCCCCAGAAACTGATGGGGGCTGCGGCTCCCGGCGAGATCAAAGCTGGAATCGTAGATTCGTATATGGGAGTGATACTAAATATTTGCAGTTACCGGAATAAGTCGCAAATATTTAATGATAAATAGGCCCCTATCTCACGTACGGGGGCTCAGACATGACAAGTGATAACCCGGGATTTCCGTCACTCATGCCTTTTAATCCAGAAGCTCAGTTTTGCTGTAAGAATTATTATAGCTGGATAATAGCTGTTTATTAATGTAGCAGAATAATATTACTTGGTGTTACTGCAGTTAGAATGATTATTTTTTTTAAATCTTTTGTTTTAAGGTAATTTTTGTTGGTATCACTACTATTTGTTATTCGACAGACAACCGCAAAAAAAAATCCCAAACGCTTATTGATGAACAGAAGACAGGTTAGTGATGTCATGGAGGATGAGGTCATCTGAGAGCTGAAGCACATGCAAAGACCTGGTCTCAGTGCTCGCACACTCACCTTGCACGATTAGGTTGGCGGAACTCTTGTCATCTGCGGCGTCGCAGACATACGTCCCTTTGTCATCAAATTCACACTTGTGGATCGTGAGGTTTCGCTTTTTACCTTGGGAAATAATGGTGACTTTTTTGCTTGGTCGCAATTCAGATCCGTCCTGAAATGACAAAATATATTAATAGGGTTTCTGTCCATGTTACAGCTTCATACTAGTATGTCAGCACCTATAGTATTTATTTTCAGGGTCAGTGAAATCCATGTAACACACTTCTGAAGCGATAATGGACTATCACCACAGGACTCTCAGAGATGGTTCTGGCCTGGCTGAGAGAGAGCCACTGACATAAAATCCTATGGTGATGACCATCTAATGCTTAAAAGGGAACAGTCAGCGTTGAAAATCTTTGATTCTGCATAGATAATGAGGGATAATGATTTACTGAAGTATAGCAACAGCTTTAAGCTGAGCATTCCTTCAGAAGCTGTCCTGGAGGAACAGCAGGTGGCGCTCTGTCTGAAGTTGTCACGGTTGAAGCTTCTCTTTATTGTCATAGTGTACTGTCTTCCAGGTTCTCGCTGTTATCCCTCCATGTTATGTTATGCAGTTTTGCACATATTAGTCACAGTAAAGTTTATCCCACAATCTCTCCCTGAGCTGACACTTGGACAAAGCATCTGACACATTAATAACATGGCTGATAACTTGCACAGTGCTGTAACTATAATCTAGAAACAATGTTTCCCTGCATACGAGTGGCATGGTGCGACTTCCCTACACAGGACGTATGTCAGACTTTGACCCCTGTCATAAGCAGAGAATAACAAACTGAAGAAAGTAAAGAAAATATGTGTCAGTTTATCTGAGATGGGGATGAATATTGGCAGCGACAATACTATTCTGCTCTGTGACAGGACTGGCAGAGCTCTATAATATCCTGTGTAAGAGATGCAGCCATTGGATAATGTCCTGTGTAAGAGATGCAGCCATTGGATAATGTCCTGTGTAAGAGATGTGGCCATTGGATAATGTCCTGTGTAAGAGATGTGGCCATTGGATAATGTCCTGTGTAAGAGGTGCGGCCATTGGATAATGTCCTGTGTAAGAGATGCGGCCATTGGATAATGTCCTGTATAAGAGGTGCAGCCATTGGATAATGTCCTGTGTAAGAGATGCGGCCAATGGATAATATCCTGTATAAGAGATGCGGCCATTGGATAATGTCCTGTGTAAGAGATGTGGTCATTGGATAATGTCCTGTGTAAGAGATGCAGCCATTGGATAACGTCCTGTGTAAGAGGTATGGTCATTGGATAATGTCCTGTGTAAGAGATGCGGCCATTGGATAATGTCCTGTGTAAGAGGTACGACCATTGGATAATGTCCTGTGTAAGAGATGCGCCCATTGGATAATGTCCTGTGTAAGAGATGTGGTCATTGGATAATGTCCTGTGTAAGAGATGCGGCCATTGGATAATGTCCTGTGTAAGAGGTACGACCATTGGATAATGTCCTGTGTAAGAGATGCGACCATTGGATAATGTCCTGTGTAAGAGATGCGGCCATTGGATAATGTCCTGTGTAAGAGATGTGGTCATTGGATAATGTCCTGTGTAAGAGATACGGCCATTGGATAATGTCCTGTGTAAGAGGCACGACCATTGGATAATGTCCTGTGTAAGAGATGCGGCCATTGGATAATGTCCTGTGTAAGAGATGCAGCCATTGGATAATGTCCTGTGTAAGAGATGTGGCCATTGGATAATGTCCTGTGTAAGAGATGCAGCCATTGGATAATGTCCTGTGTAAGAGGTGCGGCCATTGGATAATGTCCTGTGTAAGAGATGCGGCCATTGGATAATGTCCTGTATAAGAGGTGCAGCCATTGGATAATGTCCTGTGTAAGAGATGCGGCCATTGGATAATGTCCTGTGTAAGAGATGCAGCCATTGGATAATGTCCTGTGTAAGAGGTGCAGCCATTGGATAATGTCCTGTGTAAGAGATGCGGCCATTGGATAATGTCCTGTGTAAGAGATGCGGCCATTGGATTATGTCCTGTGTAAGAGGTGCAGCCATTGGATAATGTCCTGTGTAAGAGATGCGGCCATTGGATTATGTCCTGTGTAAGAGGTGCAGCCATTGGATAATGTCCTGTGTAAGAGATGCAGCATTTGGATAATGTCCTGTGTAAGAGGTGCAGCCATTGGATAATGTCTTGTGTAAGAGATGCAGCCATTGGATAATGTCTTGTGTAAGAGATACAGCCATTGGATACTGTCCTGTGTAAGATGCAGCCATTGGATAATGTCCTGTGTAAGAGATGCGGCCATTGGATAATGTCCTATGTAAGAGATGCGGCCATTGGATAATGTCCTGTGTAAGAGGTGCAGCCATTGGATAATGTCTTGTGTAAGAGATGCGGCCATTGGATAATGTCCTATGTAAGAGATGCGGCCATTGGATAATGTCCTGTGTAAGAGGTGCAGCCATTGGATAATGTCCTGTGTAAGAGGTGCAGCCATTGGATAATTGGAGGGGGAGGGCTTAGCGTGTCAATGATCGTGTGCCTACAGACTTCACAGATGTAAAATACAACCCATTGAAACCCATGAGACATGATTCAAAGAAATGATCATTAATTAGTAACCTTCACTGAAAGGAAGAGAGAAATGTTCTTATAAATGTAGATGCTAATCTGTAGAGTAGATACAGATAATGGTATATACCTTTAACCATTTCACTTCAGCGTTAGGCCTTGAAACCTCACATTCAAACGTCACCTTCTCCCTCTCTGGCGCTGTGGTGTCTTTAAGGGGGTGGGTGATTTTAACTGGCGGTTCTGAAAGCATAAATTCATAAATGAAAGCACATGAACATGGTCCGGCCTTAACCTGGAGATAACGCCTCAAAAATGTGCTCCACGGCGCATGCGGGACCTATCCCTTATAACGGCGCCTGCGGGACCTTTTCACTTTTTTCTCGCTTTCCTTTTTTTTGCGTATGCGCGACCTTTCCTTTTTAACTGCGCATGCTTGATAAATAATATCGATCCTGGAGGAGATCAATATTATTTTTTAATGATTATTATCTGTATTAAATTAAAAGACGCCAATTTAGTTTTGATCCAAAAGACAAATGTGAGACTACGGATTGGCCATCCAACGGGTGACTGCTGAGGGAGTAGATTTCCGCATCTCTCCCTCGTAGACTTTGGGAAACGCCCTCACAGCATCTTGCACCAGTGGGCGGAGCAATAATGACGCAAATCACGTTGTCACCACCCACACGCTGGAACCTGAGAGGGGGGAGGATTTTCAGTACCAAAGGTAGGTGTCCACAGTAACCAGTCAGCTTCTGTCTATCATTTTATAGAATGTACTAGATAAATGATAGCTATAATCTGATTGGTTGCTATGGGAAACTTCTCCACCGTTCCTCTTTAGAAGGGTTTCCTCATTCTCCCCCTTACTGTGATGCAAACAGTGGGCCTGATTCAGGTTGGATCGCAAAGCTGCCGACGCACGCAACCAGTCGATGTTTGTGTTCAGCGCAAGACGGTCACAGCGATCGGGTATGCAAACACAGTGTATACGCAGTGCAACAAAGACATGATTGACAGCAAGTACCGTTAGGGGGTGGACAGGGGGGGTGGTCAAAGGAACGCAGGCGTGCCTGTGTGTTTGAATACCGTCACAGGGGTGTGAATTTTTAAGCACCAGCGACGGCAGACGCAGCCTGAGCTCTGCCTGACGACAGGAAGCTTCGCAGGTAGTGCAGCATGGCACGCTCAACCACACCTCTGCGTATGGGTCAGATGTTACCGATGTTTTTGCTGACTTGCGGATGTATGCAATGAGAAGTGAGCGGCTTTATAGCCTGGGGGCGTCGTTGGTATAGTGCTGCGATCGCATTCATTTACATATTTTCGCGACGTGCTGAACCAGGCCCAGTGTTCATTGTGTTCTTTCAGGTGACAAACATGAATCAAATCCACTTAAAAAATAAACGTCGACAAGCGCCTGGATTCAAAATCCTTTGGACTTTGGGCCTGATTCAGCAGTGCACTGCGGATCGCAGATTCCCGATTATCGGGAATCTGTGCATGCGCAGGACCCATTCTGCGAGTGTGCAGAATGGGTCCTGCGTAGCCCTGCGCAAACCCTTCAATGCCTCTGCCTGATTGACAGGCAGAGGCATTCAAGGGGCGGTGCCAGGGAGGGTTCAGCCGGCGTTCCCGGAAACGGGGGCGTGTCCGCCCCGTTTTCCGGGAGTGGCCAGCCCAGGATCTGCATTGATCAAAGCAGTGTCCTGGGCTCGCAAGGCGGCCAGCCTGAGTAAGATGAGGCTTACTCAGCAGGCCGGAGGCCTGGCCCCGTCCACCAACGTGACCATTGACCACCGATGGTCGCGATGGTGATCCCGGCCTGTGACCTACATCGCAGCGCTGGGATGGCAAATGCAGCAGGGGGTGTCATACAGGGGCTGTCATACACCTTCTGCTACATTGCATAATAGCAAGGATCGCAAAGGCAAAGCTGCCTTTATCCGTAATCATTCCTTCGCGTTTCTATACAGCATGTAACAAAATAAAGGGGTCTATTTACTAAGCAGTATTAGGAGACAGAGTGAAAAGTAATAAGAAAGTTATAAGGTACCAGCCAATCAGCTCCAAACTGTCATTTTTCAAACACAGCCTGTGAGATGACAGTTGCAAGCTGATTGGCTGGCACCTTATCACTTTCTTATCACTTTTCACTCTGTCACCTAACACTGCTTAGTAACTAGACCCCCAAAGTGGAAAAGTTTCCCAAAGCAGCCAATTAGCTTCTGCCAATGATCTAGCACAGCCTATGAGATGACAGACAGATGCTGATTGGCTGCTTTCGGCAACTTCTCAAATTTCTATCTCTCCAAGGCTTAAAAACAGCAGAATGTATTGACGGACATGTTTATTATCTATAAATGTAGGTGTCTGCCAGCCTTTACCTTGGACAATGAGTTTGGCGGAGGTCTGTACTCCTTCTGATTTAAAAGAAATGACGCCGGCGTCCTCTTGCTTCGCAGACGAAAGAAGGAGGCCATGTTTCTTGCCCTTAGCCGTTATTTTGCAGGAATCTGACGCTTTCAGTTTCAGCCCGTCTTTCATCCACGATCCCTCGACGTCTTCATGAGAGAGCTCCAGATCGAAGGCGACGGAGTCTTTCTCACGCACCTGGACATCGCGCAGGCCTTTGACGAGCTTCACCTGCCGCGCTGCGCAAGATAAGAACGGAAATAAGAATTCTGCACAATACACTTTATCATGAGCAAAAGAAGGTTTGTAAGAAACTCTCCACCATTATTCAATTAATTATAATAATGGTGCGTCTTTGAAAAAAAGTACATTATCCTTTGGAGAAAATTTTCCATCCGATTTTATTTCTGAATTATGTACCTTTATATCGAGGCTACACAATATAATCATTTACATCACAGCTTTTACCTGTCACAATTTGCACCCTGAAGTCTATAACTAAAAATCCAAATGCGCTTAATTATTTATTCCGGGGGCCAATAATTTATTTGGTAAGTTTTCCCATCCAATAGCCTCTGCTGAGTTGCACTGTACATATCAGCAGTGACATAGAGCAATGTGACAATTATACATCCCTCTTGTAATATACATGACAGGTGCTGATAACCCCCCTGGTCGCTGCTGAAGTAGAAGTCAGTATAAGGTGGGTGACGCCCGGATAGGAGACCTTGTAGAGTAGAGAGCCCCTAGGGACATTTTTTAATAGGGTTCTGCCCGGATGACCACGTCCATCAGGCATCCCTCCTTCTTACCGTCTTCATTACTAAAACATTTAAACCTACAAATTTGCTGCTGATCATTGAGGAGCGTTTATGAAAAGTGGTGCGTTGGGGGGAAAATTTGCCGTAACGGATAGCAACCAGATTCTAATCAGTTATCTTTCTAGAGCAGGTTACTATGGGCACTATAAATGTTCAATGTGTTCAAATAACTGTGCAACCTACCTGGCTATAATATAAATAATCATAAAAACATCTCATATGTTGGGGATCTATTGACAGCACAACCATCTCATCCATCCCGCAAGTGGGGGTCTTGGAGTTACCCTTGACTTCTCCCTCTCCATCAAACCTCACCTTCAGCACCTTTCCTGGTCCTGCCATTTCCATCTCAGAAATATGTCCAGGATCAGACCCTTTCTCACCCCAGAGACTTCTAAGACCTCATCCACTCACTGGTCATCTCCCGACTGGACTACTGTAACCTCCTCCTATCTGGCCTCCCTGACTCCCATCTCTCTCCTCTCCAGTCTGTCCTCAGTGCTGCTCCCTGGCTCATCTTCCTCTCCAAACGCCCCACATCTACCTCCCCTCTCCTACAAGCTCTACAATGCCCCCTTTAGAACCCAATTCAAACTTCAGTGTGACCTCAGATAAAGGAACGTAGCAGTAACTTTACCTCACGTGTGTTTGTGTGAAAAATATTTTGCAACACACATTTACAGAATATACCATACCCCACAATTGATAATAACATGATTAATACATTTTATGCTGCCTCCCGGTAAAAAAAAACCTGTTTCTAACCAGACTAAATCTACTTGTGATCTTGAAGTTTTGGCTGAACCAGGGTCTGACTGGCCTACAGGGGTACAGGAGAAATCCCCGGTGGGCCCCACTGTCTGATCGCCCCACCCCCTCCTCTAAGTATCAGTAAGTAGGTGAAGCAGGAACATGGATGAACTTGGATGCTTGTTTTGTATGTAATATAAACTACACCAAGATTAGACCTCCGGCCAATCAGTGTGGTTGTCCTGACACACCCCTGTCACTTCCTTTATAAAGGGGTCCTGTTATTTGCATCTATTCTCAAATGGTTGGCAAAGTCCCTCTGTGGTGGTTGGCCACACCCCTTCTGGTTGCTGGCCACACCCCTTAAGCATCTGCCCCTACCACAGCATTCCCTGGTGGGCCCTTTGTGCCTCAGTCCGACACTAGGCTGAACTGTGTCATGTCGGTTTGTGAAGGTAGTCTGGGTCTCCCAGGTCTCTATGTCCATTCTTTCCTTAAAAACTGCAGTTGTGGGGGAACTACAAGTCCCAGCATGCTTACACAAGTGGAGAGCTACAGGTAGTTTAATCCTATGCTACAACAACAGTGGACAGAGGCTGATTTTGGCTGATTTTTATTTTGCTGAAACAATTTTGCTGCTCTCTTAAGCCACATCTTGCACTTGGATCTACCATATTGCCTCTCCCTGATAAACAATGGTCTGTTTGTCCCACTTATTTTCTACTGGCCACACAGACAGTAAGTGATAGTAACGTATTGGACGTGGATACATTTGACCTTACTTAGGGATTATCCCCATGCTTCAGTGCACCTTACAGGGAAGACAGCGACTTACTCTCCACAGTGAGCTTGGCCTGCGTTTTATCATCCAGCGTCTCGCAGCCGTACAGGCCGCGGTCAGTGAACGCTGCGTTCTTCACGATGAGAACCTGCTTCGCGCCTTCAGATTTGATCTGGATATTGTCGCCGGACTGCAGGATGATCCCGTTCTTCATCCATTTCACCTCTGCGCAGGCTTTGGACAGCTCGGCTTCCAGACGGACGGACTGTCTCTCTTCCACTGTGACCGCTTCCAACTTCTTCTTAAACAGCACCGGGGCCTCTAGCAAGAGAGAGGGGTAACTGTGGGGTGAGATGGGTGACCCAGCCTCCCCCTAACCTTCTCCCTTATTAAGGGATCACTAATGAGGGGGAGCTGCCTAATCTAGGATACTCTGCATCTGTTTGAGTTGGTAAGTGACATTTTGGGGCTGATGTACTGGTGGACGGGGATGCGGCAGTGGCTGTCTCTATCAGCGATCTCCTGTGTGTGTTTAAGCCCCTCCTTGGTGTGCATCTGTGCAAGGACTGAGACGCCCACTATCAGCATCTGTAGGCGCTTAAATACTGATTGGTGCGCACCATTGAAACTTGCACCAGCCCTTTGGCAGGTGTAAGTCTCTCCATTCAAGTGCGGCCTCCTATGTGAGCTGTAGAACATCTGTCTAAGCAGCCACTTTCATCGGCACGCCTGCGACACTCCCAAAATACACCCATAAGACCAACCATTTCCATGTGTGCGCTAAGCCACCTCACTGCTGCCGCCCAAGAGTGCCCACCACTTTTCTAAGACATCTCTCATATACGGTGCATTTCGATCGCAACAGCACTTTGTGCGTACACTCTGTGTAACGCATTCGCGGTGGGAGTTTTCAGGGATTTATGCGCACATGCAGCAGCAAAATCATTGCTCTACTACGTGACCATTGGCACCGCACTGAGGTCATGTGGATACCCAATACGGCCCTAACCCATGTATGCGTGGGTTTCCTCCCACACTTGTATGCAAACTCTATGGCTAGCGCACACCTCCGATGCTTGAGGATCTGCGCATTCGCTGGAACTGTACTGCACATGCCCAGTTCTCCTGCGGCTCGCTTGTTCCCAGTGCTCTGGACACCGCAGCCTGATTGCCAGGTTGCAGCCATTTGGGGGCAGAGCAAGGGGCCATTTTTTGGGTGTGCTGAAACCGGTGGTTGCGTCCTCGTACGCAGCTTCAATGGCTTTAGATGAGTGAAAACACCGCCATACTGAGTAACTTGTAGGTCATGCAGATGACTGATGTTCACGTAGAGCGATCCGCTGCAGCGCATCACAGAAACACAAAGAGAAAGAAACGTGATGATCTCGATGCAGTGCAGGAAAAGAAGGACAATATAAATATAAAACGTAAACTTTTATTAGTAATTAGATAAACAACAAGCAGCAAAATAATTAAAAATAATTCCTCAGATTATGTAAACAAACAGTACAATGAAAGTGTAAAGACATTGGGCCTGATTCAGACTTGGGAATAGAGCAGGGGTTCCCAAACTTTTTTGAATCGCGGCGCCCTAGTATATCAGCATTGTTTTCACGGCACCCCTAAGCCAAACTTTGTTGTTGAGAAATTCAGAAAAAAATGTAGTGAAGTAGTAAAGTGAAGTAACTTGTGCTGACCTGTCATCCTTAGGCTCAGTTATGCGGTGGTGACAGGTTTACGCTTCTGCTTGTCCACATATTTACATTACATTGACAATAAAAAATTTGATTTGGTGCTGGACCACCAAACTGAGGCACCCCTGCAAGTGTCCCAAGGCACCCCAGGGTGCCGTGGCACACAGTTTGGGAACCATTGGAATACAGGCCCTGATTCAGAGCCGGACGCTCTGACAGAGCGCTCGCTCTGAATCAGGGCCGTCCCTCTGAATTTAAGAGCGGCCTCCTGACCGCTCGCATAGCTGTGGGTGACCACCCACAGCTATAGCGAGTGGCCAAAATGATGGTCGCGATGGTCAAGACCATCGGGCTTGCGATGAGACTCTTGCGGTAGGGTCTCGTGGCCGCAAGCCCTGGAGTGCTTTTGTCTCTATCAGAGCCAAAAGCACTCCCACTGACATCACTAGTGATGTCAGTGGGGCCGGACCCAGACGGTAGGCGTTCCCATGGGAACGCCTCCGTCTGGGCAGCCATGCCCCCAGACACGCCCACCAAAGGGGGCGTGCTGTCACTCACCATCGACAGCACGCCCCCTTTGGTGCGAGACCCATAATGACGGCTTGGCCGTCGTTATTCGGGTCTCGCGCATGCGCACGACGGAGCCACCTCCGTCGTGCGCATGCGCACTTGGCCAACATCGACCCGCTTGCGAGCGCTCAGCGCTCGCGTGCAGGTCTGAATTAGGCCCAGAGTGAACCTGAACAAACCATATTGCAATGCAAGGGGTGTCAGTACATACATTTTTGCATGTAGGGTAAATACTGGCTGCTTTTACATGTAGCCCACAAATACTGCACAGCTTTATTATTACTGTACAATTTAGATGTCAGTTTGGAAACACTCCTCCCAAATCTAAATCTCTCTGCACATGTTAAATCTGCCCCCCCTGCAGTGCAGCATGGTGTCACCAAGATGATCAGTTGAGAGAGATATCTCACTCTGGGCCCGATTCAGAGCCTTGCAAGCGGCTCGATGTTAATGCCCTGCGCATACGCCACGTCCGGTGTGCGCATGCGCGAGCCCCGCTGAGCGACTGAAGTTCAGTCGCTACGGGGCTTGCAACAAGATGGGGCGGCTGTCAATGTTGATTGACAGCCCGCCCCGTTTTGTTGGTGAGTTGGGGGGGGTGGCTGGACAAACACAGGCGTTCCCTTAGGAACGCCTGGTGTTTGTTGGGAGGGGTTACTGACATCACTAGTGATGTCAGTAATGGACTTCCTGCTCTATTAGAGCAGGGAGTCCACACGGGCTTGCGGCAGCGAGACCCTACCCCAGGGTCTCGTCGCAAGCCCGATGGTCGCGATAATCTTGACGGTCTCCTGGCCGCTCGAACAAGCTGTGGGTGGTCTCCCACAGCTTTGCGAGTGGCCATAGAAAAAAAACAAAATGCCCACATTCAGAGCGAGCGCCCGCCAGCAGCGAGCATCTCTGAATGAGGTCCACTATTCCCAAGTCTGAATAAGGCCCATAGACTAAAGTGAATATAAAAGTTGGCGAGTCTCCGTTGGTCTCTGGTCAAAAATCCTTTATTGACAGTTGATTTTTAATGTGACATTACCCTGGATGATGGATGGCTGCCCTATTTTATAGCCCTGTCCTAGAATAGTTTGACAAGGTGAACAGCCTCGTTATTCTAACCGCACAATATACGTGGCCCTATTTAGTAGTCACGCGCAGAGCCGGATTCAGATCTCATGGGGCCCTAGGCAAGATACCAGTTTTGGGGCCATCCTCCCTCAAACATTCCATAGCACTATATTTTAATTTCTGATTCTCAGCATAGAACCCCCCCTCCTCCTCTCACAGCACAGACCCGCTCTTTCACTGACCCCTCTCCCATCTCAGCATAGACCCCCTCTCATGCACTGCCCCAGTACTAGTGCCCCTTATGCAATGCCCCCTGTAGCAGTGCCCTTTATGCAATGCCCCCTGTAGCAGCGCCCCTTATGCAATGCCCCCTGTAGCACTGCCCATTATGCAATGCCACCTGTAGCAGCACCCCTTATGCAATGCCCCCTGTAGAAGTGCCCATTAAGCAGGGCCCCTTATGCAATGCCCCCTGTAGCAGTGCCCATTATGCAATGCCACCTGTAGCAGCGCCCCTTATGCAATGCCCCCTGTAGCAGTGCCCATTATGTAATGCCCCCTGTAGCAGCGCCCCTTATGCAGGGCCCATATGCAGTGCCCCCTGTAGTTGTGCCCATATGTATTGCCCCTGTAGTAGTAGTAGTGCCCCTGTAGTTGTGCCATTTAAAGTTGTGCCCCTGTAGTAGTGCCCCTTTAGTTGTGCCCTTTGCCCCTGTAGTAGTAGTCCCCCACCCCCCGCCCCCTACTGCCTACCTGCCTCCACGCGGCCGTCATCCGGGCTGTTGCTCCCGCTGCCATACTGACTGGACCTAACTTGATCCAGCAGTCGTGGCCGCGCAGGCTCCCCACATCGCGGGTGACATCATGACGTCACCCGCGCAGTGCATCTCTGGGAACGCTGGCTCTGAAGCGATCGGAGGCTGCCTTATCCTCCGATCACTTCAGAGGCCAGTGTTCAGAGGTCCTTTACTGAAACTCCACCTCCTCCTTCCCTGTCCTGGTAGGAGCAGGGCTCTGGATATGGTGCTGGTGCTGGTGCTGCTGGCACCGGCTGGTGAGAGGAGACACAGCAGCAGCAAGTCCAGAGCCCTGCTCCTACCAGGACAGGGAAGGAGGAGGTAGCATTAAAATGCAGGCTCTCTCTAGGGCTGGATTCCGGGGTGGCCCGTGGCCGGGCCCCTTGGGACCCGCCGGACCCTAGGCATCCGCCTAGGATGCCTAGCGGTAAATCCGGCCCTGGTCACGCGTTGGTTTGTTAAATATCAGCCTTATTTATGGCCGCACACGAGAACTTTTTGTACACACGCGTGACTATTAAATAGGGCCACACATATTTTGCGGCTAGAATAACGAGGTTGCTCACCTTATCAAACTATTCTAAGAGGGGGCTATAAAATAGGACTGCCTATTGTGTCAAATGATATCAGCATACAGCTAGAAGTAAGGGCAACAGTATGTAATAGGGCTACTTACTATATCTAAAATGCAGCATCTATATAGAGGAGTAATTAGAATATAGGCCCTGATTCAGACCCACTCGCAAGCGGCTGTCCACTCGCAAGTGGGTCGATGTTGTGCACTGCGCATGCGCACGACGGCGGGAGCTCCGTCGTGCGCATGCGCCAGACGCGATGAGCGAAGGATTTTCCTTCGCTCGTTGTGTCTGATCAAAGGGGGCGTGCTGTCGATGTTGATTGACAGCACGCCCCCTTTGGTGGGCGTGCCGGGGGCGTGCCTCCCTGACGGGGGCGTTCCCAAGGGAACGCCTACCGTCAGAAGCCGGCCCACTGACATCACTAGTGATGTCAGTGGGAGTGATTTTGGCTCTGATAGAGCCAAAATCACTCCGGGCCTTGTGGTTGAAAAACTCAACCGCAGGCTTTTGCACGCAGTTTCGATGGTCGCGATGGTCAAGACCATCGCGGCCATCAAACTGCACGCTCGTATAGGCTGAGGGTGGTGACCCACAGCTATACGTGCGTCCAGGAGGACGCTCCATAATTATGGAGGGCGGCCCTCATTCAGAGCGTGCGCTCTGCTCAGAGCGTACGGCTCTGAATGAGGGCCATAGTCTGTTATACCATCAGTGGCTAGAGCAAACTAGTACCACTCGCTCGTTCTATATTTGATGACTGTACAATAATGTGATCACTCAGAGGTTTGGAGATAAAGGTAGCTGAAGGCAGCATATGACTGATGCTACATAAGACTCTTATTATGGGGGTTAGAGAAGATCAGTGGGCGTTTTTTTTTTGTTGTCAACCTGCCTTGTGATTGACAGGTCTAGGCTGGTTTCAGCAGCCTATCACAGGTTTTGGTAGGGGAGGGTCTTAGCTCCCATATTTAAAGAGAGGAAACAGGGTTCACTTGTCACTGAAAAATTCCCACCCGTCCCTACCCAATTGTTTGATGCATTGTTTTTGTTTATTAACTTCCCTTTCAGTTATATTATGAGGCGGAAACGCATTGCTTCTCAGCGGCCCAACAGGGCGCAAGTGGTAGTTGTGGGCACCTTCCTTTCCCACTGCAAGCTGTCTCTGCCCTTAAGGGGGGACCTGGGTTCTTCCTAGAGGTGGGGCTCAGTAGTACTAAGCCAAATAAAGGGGGGTGTAGCCTATCGTAACTCAGGTTGCGTCAGAGGCCTTCAGGTAGCCTCATTCACTAGTTTATCGTGGGCTAGAGCTTGGGGGGCAATGCTTTTATCTTCACCACCAAAAAGATTGTCTCTCATTGTAATAAATCTTTGTTCAATTTTGATTCCACTTCAGTTGTCTGTGTCTTCCTTCAAGCTAATAAACATCTGTGTAAGGATCTAACTCATAAGGGCATAGAGTGCTTAGATACTGTTGGTGGATGAATGTACTGTAGCTACATAATAACTATCAATGCGTAAAAGAAACATTGTTGCAGATTGATCCCAGCAATGTCATATCCATTCTATACAGACTCTAATACCACTTTCAGACAGAAAAATCCCTAAAACCTGGGTTTTTCCCATATCTTTCAACCCGGGAAGGACCCAGGAATTTGCTCCTAACCCCCTTTCACACATCACATAATTCCCGGGAAACTCCCGGGTCGACCCCTTTCACACAGAACACAGATTATCCCTGCAATATACAGTGTGTCATAATAAATGGACTGCTTTTATGGCACACAGAGATGAGGTCATGAAAAGTGCAGCCCGTGCACCGCCATCTCAGCCAATAAGCGCTGCTTACTATGCCCGGAGTAGAAAAACACGGGTCGGCACCTTTCAGACAGCCGCCAACCCGTGTAAGACCCGGGAAAAACCCAGGTAAATACCTGGGTCGAAGTACCGGGAATTAGGTCCCGTGTTGACCCTTTCAGACAGAAAACAAACCTGGGTCGACCCGGCTAGAGCCGGAAAATTACCGGGTTCTTTCTGCCTTGTGATTATAGCACAATTGTACTTAGGCTGCTAAAGGTATATTATAAGGGCTAATTCTGATTTCAGCCTTTTAACCAGGAGACCCCATAATGCTCCAATTATCCACCCTTTTAGATGATAGTGGAATACAATATAAAGTAGTGGATACAAATGTAATTTTATTAGAACCATTATAACACAATAAGTGCTTATATCATCCATCATTCAGGGTAATGGTCACATTAAAGTCAACTGTCAGTAAAGGATTATTGACCAGAGACCAAGGGAGAATCGCAGACCTGTTTTATATTCACTTTAGTCTATGTCTTTACACTTTCATTGTACTGTTTGTCTATATAATTCCAAGTAATTATTTTTAACTATTTAGCTGCTTGATGTTTATCTAATTACTAATAAAAGTTACGTTTTATATTTATATTGGCCTTCTTTTCCTGCACTGCATGAGAACAACACGAGCCGGCCGATGACGATATCGTCGCATATACACAGGTACTGGCTGTATGCTGGAAATAGCTTTGTGATAGCTGAGTGCAACTGGGTTCTTCTTGCTATATTTCTGGCTACTGACCCAGCCGCCAGCTAATAGCCCTTCCTGCGCATTTATACTATGTCAAATCTTCCATTTCTCATTCCGACCCGGATGTACTAAGGGCAGAAATTAGGTAAACCCCCCAAAATGCAGTTTTCATAAGTTTTACCACATTTCTCATGGAACCGGTATGTATGACCGCCGGACGTGAGGCTGGCGGTTGAAATCTCAACGCCGGCAGCCCGATGGGTGAAGATCCCGACAGCAGAGGTAAATAGGCTATCCTTACCCATTTCCCCCCCCCTAACCCTCCCTTAGGGGTGCCTAACCCTAACCTCCCCCCAGAGGTGCCTAAACCTAGCTCCCCTCCCCGCACCCTACACCTAACCCGGGAGGGGGGGTGCCTAACCCTAACCCCCCCTTTCCCTAGCCTAACCCTAACACCCCCTACCGCGGCTAAGAGATCCCTACGCCCGGCTAACCTTCGTTCGGTATACTTGGCATCAGGGCGCTAGATTGACTTCTGGGTCATAAACCCAGGTACATACCGGCGATATTATTGCAGGTATGTAGCCCATAATGGGCGGTATGTACGGCATCATGGATGCAATGCTTAGTACAGTACATCCCACCCTCTATTTCCTACACACAAACAGATCTCAGGTGAGTTGTAATAAGAAATGATTGTACTAATTTTCCCCTATGTGTCTTCCTGTGGGTCCTTACCTCTGACCTTCAGGCTGCCTGTGGTCTTCACCCCTTCAGCCTGTGCGGTAATATCCGCCGTGTCTTGCATGGTCAGGTTGCCGATAGTCAGAGTATGGACGGTTCCTTTCTTGCTGATTGCGTATTTATTGCTCTTTTCAATCTTGGCGCCATTTCTGTACCAGGTTACCTCGGCGTCCTCTGGGGTCGCAGTGCATTTAAACATAGCCTCCGCCCCTTCTTCTATCACCACGTTGTTCAGCTCTGCTGTGAACTTCACCACCCTGGGGGCTGGGGACAATAGAAGGTCATTTAGGTGGTCACTGAGTGGAAAACCAGGGTTAGCTGATCCTCCAACAAGCGGTTGTATGAGAACACGCATCCAGCCACAAATCATGAGACATTTACATAGATGCCGAGTTATATGATCATATGGAGGCATAGGAACCCTTGGCACGCCTATAATCTATACTGTCCATAGCCTAGGTGTGGGTGTACATCATGCAGTACACTATGTTACATTATGCAGATGTACTCAGGGCCTGATTCAGACCCGCTCATGAGCGCATAGCGCTCGCAAGCGGGTCGATGGTCGGCCAGTGTGCATGCGCGGCGTGTGCAATGCGCGTGCGCGAGCCCCGGAGCGAGTGAGAACTTCACTCGCTCCGGGGCTCGCTACAAAACGCGGTGGTTGTGGATGTTGATCGACAGCTCGCCCCGTTTTGTAGGCGGGGAGGGAGGGCGGCTGGACAAACGGAGTCGTTCCCGAAGGAACGCCTGCCGTTTGTGGGTGCCCCTACTGACATCATTCGTGATGACAGTAGTGAACTTCGTGCTCTATTAGAGCAGGAAGTTCACTCGGGCTTGCAGGAGCCGAGACCCTACCACAAGGGTCTCGTCGCTAGCCCGATGGTCGAGATTATCGCCAGGCCGCTCGTAAAAGCTGTGGGTGAATCAGGCCCTCAGTATAAAGTAATACTATCACTATGCTTACTATGCGTAATGACATCAATTATTTTCAAGAGCATCAGGTACCTGTGACAGTAAGTTACAAGGATGTCACAATCCTACACAGAGTTTAGTAACTGTATACAGGCACAAGGCACCAGGTCCAGTGACTTCGAGGTATCTTCTTGTCATATCACTATTAGCCACAGCATTGTATTCCTTAGTTATAATGCACAAGTAATGGATGTTGGTATGGCGATAGTAAATCATTATAACTTGAATATTATAAAGCTAGATTTTACAAAAACAATACATATACTGTGTCAGGAATGTGTATTTCTTTGTTGGACATATTGAGTACACACTCTCAGTGCATCGTAACACAAGTACAACATACTGTACAGTACGTTTGTTTATTAAACATTCTTACAAAGCACAAATACCTTTGGTAGTAAGCTGTGCGATGGTTTTGTCGTCCCGGGACTCGCAGGTATACTCCCCACCGTCCTCCGCCTTCAGCTGGGAGATGGTTAGGCTTCTCTTGCCTCCATCTGACCGGATCTGGAAGCGTTTGCCAGGCTTGATCTCCTCTCCGCTCCTCTTCCAGATCACGTCGCCCTTGGACTGGCTCAGCTCACAGGTCAGTGTGACGGAGGAGCCGGTCTCTCCAGTCACCGCTTCCAGCTTCTTTGTGAACTTCACCGGTATTTCTGATGGAGAGAGGACACCAGGAATAAGACACCAACGAACCTGGAGCAAATAACCATGTACCAAAGACACACTGACCAGAGTTCGAATATCCCGCACAGGTTTCACCACCAGTGGGCTTTTCCCAACTCTCGTGGATGTCACAAAGGATGAGACGGTTGGTTTGTAGAGGGACAGACTCCGATTGAAGTAGTACGCGTATATGGGATGAGGGTTCTCTCTAAATAGGAGGCATTGTCCAAACCTCGTCAGGATGTAGATATTGATGTGGCCGTCATACCTGGCTGTGTGTAACCAGATTGCCTGGTACTGGCTCAGGGCCGGATTCGGAGATGAACACATTGCCGATGTTTATGCAGATAGGTGATTATCAATAGACTGCGCGTGCGTCTAAGTTGCACATGTTAGGAGCCACGGTGGCCAGTGCAGCGTTTCACTACCACCTAAGGTCCCGCTGGTTGCTAGGAGATCTGAACACCGGTGTCAGTAGCCGCTGCCATGCTGCTGCCGGTCATTGCTAGGAGACTTGGTCACCAGTCTATGTGATTAAAGACTGCACAGATATGTCTGCAGCTGCTGTCTAATTGCTGGGATTCTCACGAGTTGCTCTCCCATGTGCAGCAACACACCTGTAACTGATTTCACTTGCACGGGGTTGGTCTTACTTGATGCTTTGTTATTGGTCCGTGTGTGTGTTAAAAGGGAGCCAGGCCTTCACCTCTTTGTCAGTTATAGCTTCATGCCTTGGTGTAAGCATTCTGCTCTGAGTGCCTGGTGAATCCTTTGTACTGCTGGTACCCTGAATCTCTCTGTGCTATCCAGTTTAATCAATGGTCTCCTGCTCCGTGCACCACCTGTGGTTAAGTACCACCTTACTTAACAGTGGAAAAGTATCACTTGTTTGCAGTTACCATTATCAAGCTACCTGTTGTTAGAGCATCTGGTGTTATTGTCAAAAACCTTGAGTTTAGTTATACAGTCTCATTGTACTCACATATGTTATTCTACTAATCCAGCACTAACCTGTGATCACCTGAATATTGTATAAATCTCTACTATTCTGAGTTTAAGACCTGGTGGCATCTCAGTACCGATGAAAGCATCTCTCACTATGGGAAAAGGGCAGTTGTTATAGGCAGAAGATCTCTGTAGTGTGGTTCTAGAGGTTTTATGCAATTGTTCAAGTGTATCATAACAGCACCGCACATGTGCCAACTTTCATTACCACTGGAGGTCGCTGCGAGCATTTGCCTGCAGTGTGACTGACGTTCGGGGAGCATTTGGGGAAAGTGGCTCAAATGCAGCAGTGGCAGTATTAGCATCCATCACTGAATCTGGCCCTCACTCTCTGCCTTAGCATCCATCATGGACACTGTTCAGACACTCTTCCAATTTTCAGGTCTGGTGATGGTCCAATTATGATGGGGTGTATTTAGTTTTATTTAGCAATGTTATGTGATGGTCTGATCATGATGGGGTGTACTTAGTTTTGTTTAACGAATCAATGTAATGTTCCAATTATGATGGGGTGTATCTAGTTTTGTTTAGCGGATAGATGTGATGATCCAATAATGATGGGTTATATTAGTTTTATTCATCAAAGTGATGAGATGGTCCGATTATGATGGGGTGTACTTAGTTTTGTTTAACGAATCAATGTAATGTTCCAATTATGATGGGGTGTATCTAGTTTTGTTTAGCGGATAGATGTGATGATCCAATAATGATGGGTTATATTAGTTTTGTTCATCAAATTGATGTGATGGTCCGATTATGATGGGGTGTACTTAGTTTTGTTTAGTGATGTAAGATATTGATGCTTGATTCTCACATCTCACAAATTCCCAATGTAACCTTGGGAATGGCTTAGGATTGTATTTAGTAATACAGTACTTTCTCTGTCACTTACTGGGGCATAGATTATAGACAGGGTTCACCTCTCACCTTTAACCTGCACTTTGAACTCCTGCGTGTCGCTTTTGGTCCTGCAGGTGTACACAGCGCTGTCCTTGCTCTCTGCAGTTCTCATAGTGAGAGTTCGTGAGGCCCCATCTGCGGTTATTTGGTACTTCTTGGAGGCAGTCAGCTCAGTTCCATCCTTAAACCATTTAACCTGGGTGTTTTCAGGGAGGACAGAGGTCGCCAGTGTTACCTCTTCGTGTTCCTGCACTATGATTGGTTCTGTCTGCACAGGTTTCTTCTGGAACTTGGCTTCTGGTTCTAAGAAAATAAAGGGGACAAAGGCTAAATGTTGCAATGTAATAAGACTTAGTACATATCAATATATTGAGAAGGACTTAGATTTTCCTTTTAATTTACCATTATTGACACCGTACATAACTGAAGTTTGATTCCAAAATCTAAACACATGGGGGCAGAAGATTTAATTAACCACGGGTTGTACCACGCGGTGTCAGCTCCCAAATAACGAGCCAGGAGCTCTTCAGTTAGAGACCCGTGACCAACCATCGAGGCAGCAGTTATCGCGGATCTCTGCACGCACCCTCCGGAGGGCCATACCTTACCGTATGCTACGTGAAGCTTAGGAATAGGCATTTTATTTTTGAAGTTTGCCGACTCCCCTGTAGCTATTAGTTTTCAAACAAAGTTGCACAAACTTTTTATGCCAATGCTAAATATAACACAATATTCACTTTTTAGAACCCTCAGCAGCTCTCGCTAGCTGTGTCATCTGCCTGTTGCTGCCTCATAGATTGTAGATGACTGATAGGATGACAATCAGAGTTGAGAACCCAGGAAGCAAAGTGAAATACAATGTTGTAAAAAAAATAATTCATACAACCCTATTGTTAATTTGTTAAGAGAAGTAACCAGTAATAATCGCCACCTTTGACGTTGATCTTGAAGTTGATCTTCTGCCCGGCGGCCTCACAGCTGTACTGTCCAGTGTCTTTCTTCTCCACCTGTTCCAGCACCAGACGGCGGGATTTGCCCTCAGACTCCACCCTCAGTTTCTTGCTGGAGGTGACCAGCTTCCCGTCCTTGTACCATTTCACCTCCATCTTCTCCTGGGACACCTCACAGCTCAGGGTGGTGCTCTCACTTATTATGGCCACTATGTCCTTCTGCACCTTGTCCTGATTGGTGAATGCCGGTTCAGGTTCTGAAATAAAAAAAAAAAAAGTATAAGAATTACAGCAACACATTGTCACACTTTGTCAGACGCGTTTCGCTGGGTGAGAGTGTGAACTCTATTTACTCTGTGTCTCACCGATGTCTGTATGTAAGTGAATTTAAAATGAGAGCATTACAACATTCACATAGATAGACCAACCCATAGCCAATTACAGTATAGTAAAATATGATGAAATATGGTATCAAATTAGATTATTTTATAGGCTCAAACATTATTTATTTTAAGGGTAATTATTTACATCATGAAATTAGTTCATATTTTAAACAGTGGTATTAAAAACAAAATTTTTGTAGTCAAATGGATAAGTTTAAGAATATGATTTAAGATTTTTTTTTTTTTAATAAATTGTCAAACTAAATTTGAGGCAAACAAGTCCTTTTCAATTAATCTTTATTATAATTTCATTCTCATTAGGTAATTGGTATATCTTTATTATTATTATTATTATTATTATTATTATTATTATCATTATTTATTAGACGTCACACATCACAAAAAGGTACAAACACAGTAGCATAAATACAATGCACTGTATGTAAAGGGAAGGAGCTATGTGCTATATCTAGAGTCATCAGGCGCTGCCCGAGAGCTTACACTGTAAAGTAATGGAGTAAACAGTTGGTGGGTTAACGGAGAAGGAGACATGGGTGGGATGAGGAGGAAATCAGAGGAGGGATGGTAGGTGGGGAGATGGGAAGAAACGAGAGCAGATGTGAGCAGCAGTTAGCGGAAGAGCAGAGAGTGTGGGCAGGGATGAGGTTAGGTATTTGAGGGTGAGGAGTTTAAATTGGATTGTGAGGGGGTAGGGAGCCAGAGAATGAGGGTGCAGAAGGGGGAGGCAGGTAGTGTGCGGAGAGAGGAAAATGAGACAAGCAGCAGCACTGAGGTTAGACAGAACAGGAGAGGCAATATAAAGGAGGCCAGAAAACACAGGATTACAGTAGTCAAGACAGGAAAGGATGAGGGTGTGGATAAGAGTTTTTGTGGCTTCTGGTCAGGAATTGCTAAATCCTATATACAGTATATTTTTTAAATATATGTATACATACTTAGTTTTGCTTTCTTATATTTGCCACAGACAGTATTAAATTCGGTCTATAAATTGTTTCACGCCCTCTTCATGTACAACAGAATAAACAGCAGAGAAATAAACAGTAAATTAGATAATATGTTTACTGTATAAGTAATAGGTCATGTAACAATCATAAAGTAATATGTAACAGGACAGGAGGATACGGAGAGCGGTAAAACAGAAAATATCCATTACTTAAAATGAAACCTAGTGTAGTGCGTGTTCACGTGTTAGGGAATATTAGTGCGTGTTCACGTGTTAGGGAATATTAGTGCGTGTTCACGTGTTAGGGAATACTAGTGCGTGTTCACGTGTTAGGGAATATTAGTGCGTGTTCACGTGTTAGGGAATATTAGTGCATGTTCACGTGTTAGGGAATATTAGTGCGTGTTCACGTGTTAGGGAATATTAGTGCATGTTCACGTGTTAGGGAATATTAGTGCGTGTTCACGTGTTAGGGAATATTAGTGCGTGTTCACGTGTTAGGGAATATTAGTGCGTGTTCACATGTTAGGGAATACTAGTGCGTGTTCACGTGTTAGGGAATATTAGTGCGTGTTCACGTGTTAGGGAATATTAGTGCGTGTTCACATGTTAGGGAATACTAGTGCGTGTTCACGTGTTAGGGAATATTAGTGCGTGTTCACGTGTTAGGGAATATTAGTGCATGTTCGCGTGTTAGGGAATATTAGTGCATGTTCATGTGTTAGGGAATATTAGTGCGTGTTCACGTGTTAGGAAATATTAGTGTGTGTTCACATGTTAGGGACTATTTGTCCTAATTTATATTAGTATGCAAATCAGTTTTGGCGGGAGGACTGCGCACGTGTAGGACGGGTCCTACGAGAATGCTCGCAGTGCCTCCTAAGCCACAGCCTGATTGACAGGCTGTGGCCATTTGGGAGCAGGGACGGCAAGTGTTCCCAAAAATCATGTTACTCCCTGTTTTCTGGGAGTGCCTTTCCTGGCCTTGGCTACAGTTCTGAGACGGAGATCTGAGTTACTAGAGTTTTACCCACATTGCCAATGGTCTCAAAGCGCTGTGTAATATATGTGCACTAGAAGAATAACGGTGAATAAAAAATAACTGCTAATACAATATATAACTTCCTATGTTCTACCCATCTGCTTTCACTGCTGGATTCTCATTCATGTTACCATAGGCGTGCGCACATAGGGTCCAGGATGGGCCAAGGCACATCCTAATGTCAGACACGGTCTCCGTGCAGGTCAGCAGAATTACTGGAATTCCGATGAAATGAGCGAGTCAGTGAGCAACTCACAAGACAAAGCGGCACAATATAATGATATGTGGGGGATATAATGATATGGGGAGAATTGATGGGGGATATAATGATATGGGGAGAAATGATGGGGGATATGATGATATGGAGAGGAATGATGGGGTATATAATGATATGTGGGGGGATTTGATGGGGGATATAATGATATGCAGAGGATTGACAAGAGATATAAGGATATGGGGGATTTGATGGGGTATATAATGATATGGGGAGGAATGATGGGATATAATGATATGGGGAGGATTGATGGGGGATAGAATGATATGGGGAGGAATAATGGGGAATATAATGATTTGGGGAGGATTGATGGGATATATAATGATATGGGGGAGGGATTGAGAAGATAAATAATTATATCGGGGTATTGTGGTGACATGTTAATGACAGGGGGGATTGACAACATGAATATAAGGTTGGACATGGTCCTCAGCACAGAGTATGTCTCTCTAGGTTTCCCAGGGTGCACACTCTAATGAAATGCGTGTAGCTATAATCACCTTTGATGTTGACCTTGAAATTAATCTTCTGCCCAGTCGCCTCGCAGCTGTACTCTCCGCCATCTTTCTTCTCCACCTGCTCCACCACCAGACAGCGGGATTTGCCCTCGGACTCCACCCTCAGTTTCTTGCTGGAGGTGACCAGCTTCCCGTCCTTGTACCATTTCACCTCCGTATTCTCCTGGGACACCTCACAGCTCAAGGTGGTGCTCTCGGCCAGGACGACCTGGACCTCCTTCTGCACCTTGTCCTGGTGGGTGAATGCCGGCTTCGGTTCTGAAATAAGCAAAAATGATAAATTTACTCCGTGGAGGTGGGGGATATAATGCATTGGCGAGGAATGATGGGGGATATAATGATATGGGGGGATTTGATGGGGGATATAATGATATGGGGAGGAATGATGGGGGATAGAAAGATATGGGAGGAATGATGGGGTATATAGTGATATGGGGGATAGAATTATATGAGGAGGAATGAGGGGTATATAATGATATGTGGGGGGATCTGATGGAGGATATAATGATATGGGGAGGAGTGATGGGGATTATAATGATTTCGGGAGGATTTATGGGGCTTATAATGATATGGGGGAGGGATTGATGAGGTAAATAATTATATGGGGGTATTGTGGTGACATGTTAATGACAGGTGGAATTAACGACATGAATATAAGGTTGGACATGGTCCTCAGCACAGAGTATGCCTCTCTAGGTTCCCAGGGTGCACTCTCTAATGAAATGCGTGTAGCTATAATCACCTTTGGCATTGATCTTGAAGTTGATCTTCTGACCGGCGGCCTCGCAGATGTACTCTCCGCCATCTTTCTTCTCCACCTGCTCCACCACCAGACGGCGGGATTTGCCCTCAGACTCCACCCTCAGTTTCTTGCTGGAGGTGATCAGCTTCCCGTCCTTGTACCATTTCACCTCTGTCTTCTCCTGGGACACCTCGCAGCTCAGGGTGGCGGTCTCAGCCAGGACAACCTGGACCTCTTTCTGCACCTTGTCCTGGTGGGTGAACGCGGACTCAGGTTCTGCAATAAGCAAAAATTATAAACATGGAGGTGAGTGCACAGCGTATATACTCAGTGATATCTGTAGGTGGGAAAAGCCCAATTTTTAGCCATTCAGAATATCAGACCAACCTGTAGCCCATCAGAGCATAACCAGTCATCAGAGCATAGCAAAACATGGTCAGGTAATTTTACGAATGTTACTTCAGTATACCATAGTAACATCTGACAAAAAGTTCTAAAAACACTGAAGCAGCAAACTTTGTGAAAACCAATACTTGTGTCATTCTCAAAACTTTTGACCATGGCTGTAGGGTCCAGGATGAGCCAAGGCACATCCTAATATCAGACACTGTCTCCGTGCAGGTCAGCAGAATTACTGGAATTCCGATGAGATGAGCGAGTCAGTGAGCGACTCACAAGACAAAGCGGCACAAGGTGCCCCCCTCCCAATCATTCCCTAATTATCTCCTTCTCGGGGGAGCTGTGTAGACAGAGCAGTGCAGTCAGTTGTACATGTACTAAATAAAAAAAAACTATTGTATTTGGCATAAAATGAATTGGTATAATGCTGATATGAGTGGGGATATAATGATATAGCAGGAGATTGTATGAGGATATATTGATATGGGGAAGATTGATGGGGATAGAATGATATGGGGAGGAATGATGGGGTATATAATGATATGTGGGTGGATTTCATTGGGGATATAATGATATGAGGAGCAGTTATGAGGAATATAATGATATGGGGAAGATTGATGGGGATAGAATGATATGGGGAGGAATGATGGGGTATATAATGATATGTGGGTGGATTTCATTGGAGATATAATGATATGCGGAGGATTGACAAGAGATATAAGGATATGGGGAGGAATGATGGGGAATAAAATGATTTGGGGAGGATTGATGGGATATATAATGATATGGGGGAGGCTTTGATGAGATAAATAATTATATGGGGGTATTGTGGTGACATGTTAATGACAGGGGGATTGACAACATGAATATAAGGTTGGACATGGTCCTCAGCACAGAGTATGCCTCTCTAGGTTTCCCAGGGTGCACTCTCTAATGAAATGCGTGTAGCTATAATCACCTTTGACATTGATCTTGAAGTTTATCTTCTGCCCAGCCGCCTCGCAGATGTACTCTCCGCCATCTTTCTTCTCCACCTGCTCCACCACCAGACGTCGGGATTTGCCCTCAGACTCCACCTTCAGTTTCTTGCTGGAGGTGACCAGCTTCCCGTCCTTGTACCATTTCACCTCTGTCTTTTCCTGGGACACCTCACAGCTCAGGGTGGCGGTCTCGGTCAGGACGACCTGGACCTCCTTCTGCACCTTGTCCTGATGGGTGAACGTGGGATCAGGTTCTGAAATAAGTAAAAAATATAAATTTTCTCCAACGTGGAGGTGAGTGCACAGCGTATATACTTTTTCTCAGAGATATCTGTAGGTGGGAAAAGCCCAATATCTAGCCAATCAGAATATTAGACCAACAGCCCATCATGGCATAGAAAAACATGGTCAGGTAGCGCAATAGTGTAAAAATAGCACTGCTATGTAAGATGCAATCGTTACATGTTACACAGTGTCAGGGACCTCAGGGTCTCATTCAGACCCGCTCGCGAGCGCAGGACGCTCGCAAGCGGGTCGAAGTTCCCAAATGCGCATGCGCACGATGGAGGGAGCTCCGTCGTGCGCATGCGCGAGACCCGGACAGCGACAGGCAAGCTGTCGCTCCGGGTCTCGCACCAAAGGAGGCGTGCTGTCGATGTTGATGGGAACACCTACCTTCTGGGTCCAGCCCCACTGACATCAGTAGTGATGTCAGTGGGAGTGATTTTGGCACTGATAAAGCCAAAATCACTCCAGGGCTTGCGGCAGCGAGACCCTACCGCAGGGTCTCCGTCGCAAGCCCGATGGTCGCGATGGTCTTGACCATCGCGACCATCATCATGGACGCTCGCATAAGCTGTGGGTGGTAACCCACAGCTATGCGAGCGTCCATAATGCCGCTCCAAGTTGAGGTAGGAGGGCCCTGATTCAGAGCGAGCGCTCTGGTCAGAGCGTCCGGCTCTGAATCAGGCCCTCAGTAATTATACCTGACGTAATTTGAATACCTAGACGTACAACACTTCCTGTTACTGCCACCACCTGTGATAATTAATGGTCCCCTCACTCTTCTATAACAATTGCTTCTAGCAATTTATGACAGTTATATTGTAAACTCTATCACCAATTGCGCAGCCTCTGCAACCAGACTCCCACGCAGTTAGTCGGTCAATTATTATCAGTTTGTAAAGTAGCCCTAGCAGTCTAATAGTCTCCTCAATGACAGGGTTCTGGAGCAAATATAACGTAATAACTAATAAATAACACTTTATTTACAATAAGGCGTACAATGTTTACTTATAAAAAAAATGTTACAAAGAAAATGGTTACCCAGTTACATACATGTAGTGCAATTTCAAATAAAAAGGGACAAAACGTACGGAGTTAACACGCGGCTAAATCTTCCCAGAAAGAATGGAAAGAAATGCAGGTTACAAACTTCAATGCAGACACTGATCTCCCAGTCTGAACACAGAGCCTGATTCAGACCCGCTCGCGAGCGCTATGCACTCGCAAGAGGGTCGATGGTGACCCAGTGCGCATGCGCACGATGGAGCCGGCTCCGTCGTCTGCTTGCACAAGACCCGGATAGCGACGGGCAAACCTTCACTCCGGGTCTCGTACCAAAAGGGGCGTGCTGTCGATGTTGAGTGACAGCACGTCCCCTTTGGTGGGCGGGCCGGCGGAGTGGCTGCCCAAACTGAGGCGTTCCCATGTGAATGCCTCCGTTTGGGGCCGGCCCCACTGACATCACGAGTGTTGTCAGTGGGAGAGATTTCGGCTCTGTGAGAGCCGAAAGCTCTCTGGGCTTGCGGCAACGAGACCTTACCACAAGGGTCTCGTTGCAAGCCCGATGGTTACGATGGTCTTGACCATCGCGACCATCTTCCTGGCCGCTCGTTATAGCTGTGGGTGGTCACCCACAGCTATGTGAGCGGCCAGGGGGCCGCTCTAAAAAACATGAAGGCCGACCCTGATTCAGAGCGAGCGCTCTGTCAGAGCATCCGGCTCTGAATCAGGCCCACAGAACAAAGAACTGTAATACATTTTATCCCCAGTACTCCCACTTGGGAGTGTGGGCCTGATTCAGACCCGCTCGCAAGCGCTATGCGCTCGCAAGCGGGTTGATTGTGGCCCAGTGCGCATGCACCCGACGGAGCCGGGTGGGCAAACCGTCGCTCCGGGTCTCGTACCAAAGGGGGCCAGCTGTCGATGTTGAGTGACAGCAAGCCCCCTTTGGTGGGCGGGCCGGGGGCGTGGCTGCCCAGACGGAGGCGTTCCCATGAGAACGCCTACCATTTGGGGCCGGCCCCACTGACATCACAAGTGATGTCAGTGGGAGTGCTTTCGGCTCTGTTAGAGCCGAAAGCACTCTTGGGCTTGCGGCAACGAGACCCTACCACAAGGGTCTCGTCGCAAGCCCGATGGTCGCGATGGTCTTGACCATCGCGACCATCTTCCTGGCCGCTCTAAAAAACAGAAGGCCGGCCCTGATTCAGAGCGAACGCTCTGTCAGAGCGTCCGGCTCTGAATCAGGGCCACTGTCTGCTGACTGGTTGATTTAGTTAATAAGATCTGTGACCACCCAGGACCTGCCCATGTCACTTTTAACTTAAATACAAATAATAGTGCATAACTTTCTCAGGGTAAGGACTACCAAACAAATGAGGTGTTGTAAATAAAATATCTGATATTAATGTCAACATAAATATATAGAGAGAAGGGCCCTAGATTGCACACCCTAAGCACAATGAGGTGGTACCTGCTGAGACTGAAACAAATGCAGGTGCACACTCTAACTATGCTGAACCTAATAATTATACTGCTAAATTGCATCAAAGAGGTTCTTAGCATAATAATGGCCATAATTATGGGCCTGCCCACCGCGTCCAGGTGAACTCCTTCAGGCAGGTCCCTAACACTCCTATGGAACAAATACAGGGCACGGGACCCCCCAGACCAACCCAGCAGAACCGCCCCATGGCATCACACTAGTAATTGTAAATATGCTGCATTCTGATGTGGTATTTTTGGAGATACTTCATATCTTGGAAACTACACCTCTGAGTGATTTCCAGATCGCACCCCACCTGCGAATAGACTTGATATATTTTTATAGAAATTTGGATGCTCCTAGTGATTATAGACAAATTAAATTTGGGATACATTCAGCATCCCGGCGGTCTGGATGCCGACGCTTACATTACCGGTCAGAATTCCAGCGCCGGCATTCCGACCGCCGGGATACCGAAGGTAAGTAGCGGGGTTCAGGGGAGGGTTAGGGTTAGGTTTAGGGTTAAGCACTAGGGGGAGGGTTAGGCACTAATGGGGGAGGTTAGATTTAGGCACCAAAGAGGGAGGGTTAGGGAAGGGGGAGGGTTAGCATACTGACCAACAAGTGTCAGTATGTTAACCCTGTCGGGATGCTGGCATAGGGGTTCTGACCACCGGAATCCCGAATGCCAGCATCCCATATCCAACCCATTAAATTTACCTCATAATCCACATGAGAGCTAATAGGACTTTGAGGTACATCTATCAAAGGCCCTGATTCAGACCCACTCGCAAGCGGCTGTCCGCTCGCAAGTGGGTTGATGTTGTGCACTGCGCATGCGCACGACGGCGGGAGCTCCGTCGTGCGCATGCGCCAGACGCGACGAGCGAAGGAAAGTCCTTCGCTCGTTGTGTCTGATCAAAGGGGGCGTGCTGTCGATGTTGATTGACAGCACACCCCCTTTGGTTGGCGTGCCGGGGGCGTGCCTCCCTGACGGGGGCGTTCCCAAGGGAACGCCTACCGTCAGAAGCCGGCCCACTGACATCACTAGTGATGTCAGTGGGAGTGATTTTGGCTCTGATAGAGCCAAAATCACTCCGGGCCTTGCGGTTGAAAACCTCAACCGCAGGCTCCGGCTCGCAGTTTCGATGGTCGCGATGGTCAAGACCATCGCGGCCATCAAACTGCACGCTCGTATAGGCTGTGGGTGGTGACCCACAGCTATACGAGCGTCCAGGGGGACGCTCCATAGTTATGGAGGACGGCCCTCATTCAGAGCGTGCGCTCTGCTCAGAGCGTACGGCTCTGAATGAGGGCCAAAGTACGATTTTGTTAGATTTAGCATTTCTGGTGATGTTGCTTTCGATTTGCATTCAATTTTGAGCATCGGAGATTTATTAAAGTCAAAATCGAATGTGAAATTTAATCACCCTCAAAATCAAATATCACTTAAACATTGGTACATTTCCATAGAACAACATAGGATCCCCTAATTTACTAATATTCTAATTAAATGAAACACAACATACCCAAAATAATGTACCTGCTTCATGCTGGTGATTTTTGCATGGTTGTTGTGTGTTATATGCCTGCTGTGGCATTACCCCCCTGCTAGTGAGAGCCCGGTGCTGGTTGTTGAAAATAAAGGGGACCCCTACATTTTTTTTCCCACTTATTTTCACAACCAGGACCGGCTCACACAGCCCGATACTGGTTGTGCTTTTGGGGGGGACCCCACGTCATTCTTTTTCTTTATTTTAACACTTTCATATACATCACACACACAACAATCCTGCTAAAATCAGCGGCATGAAGTAGGTCTATTATTTCGGAAATGTTTTGTTCTATTTTGTGTTCGATGTTATACTATAGGTGATTTTATGTTTGATGTTACAGGTGATTTTATGTTCGATGTTACAGGTATTTTGTATTGACCATCAAAACCGAAGAAGAAATCACTAGTCAAAATCGAGCAACATAGAATTTGATTTTGAAATAAAACTCAAAACTGAATTTTAGTAAATGTGGGATTTTGACAGTGATATCTAAATTCAATTAGATTTCAGGTTTGCTAAATCGAACATATAAAATCGAATACAAAATCAAACTTTTGAACATATACCCCTTTGTCTCTCCTTATGTATGAAAAGCTTTTCAAGCAGAAAGCTCTTTGCTTAAACCCCATGGTTTTTGCATCCTTCTTCATAATTGAATGTACATTTAGATCGACAATGTGCTCTGGAGCTCCTGAGGACTTACCATGCTAAGGAAACCTTCTCCCGTCTCTCAATTGAGTCACACTTGCCTACACTTCCTGAACAATAATCAGGTGGTGCTTCCAGCCATCAGGAAGATTAGGCAAGTCTCCCGAAGCTGACTGGGACCTTCCCGCAGCCCCTTTCCCACATAGCTGACCCCACTTCCCCATGGCTGCCCACTTACTGAACAAAAGTAGGCAGTCCGGGGAGCAATGATGCGATTTGCACTATCGTAGCCACCTCCACTTTCCAACAGAGTATAGCGGGGGGCATGGCTACGATGACGAGATCGAGCTGCACCGCCCACCCATAGCGATGCCACGCGCCCCTGCTGTGATGAAGCTGCCAACCTGGAGGGGGCTGCCAGAAAGTCAGTAAGCATGAACTGGGTCACCTTTGATAGTATGAAAAGACTTAACAAAAGGGCCATCCTACCCCCTTACACTTACAGATCACTTATCCTGCGAGTGATCAGAATCCTACCCCCTTACACTTACAGGTCGCTTATCCTGCGAGTTATCGGAATCCTACCCCCTTACACTTACAGATCACTTATCCTGCGAGTGATCGGAATCCTACCCCCTTACACTTACAGATCACTTATCCTGCGAGTGATCTGCATCCTACCCCCTTACACTTACAGATCACTTATCCTGCGAGTGATCAGAATCCTACCCCCTTACACTTACAGATCACTTATCCTGCGAGTGATCAGAATCCTATCCCCTAACACTTACAGATCACTTATCCTGCGAGTGATCGGAATCCTACCCCCTTACACTTACAGATCACTTATCCTGCGAGTGATCGGAATCCTACCCCCTTACACTTATAGATCACTTATCTTGCGAGTGATCAGAATCCTACCCCCTTACACTTACAGATCACTTATCCTGCGAGTGATTGGAATCCTACCCCCTTACACTTACAGATCACTTATCCTGCGAGTGATTGGAATCCTACCCCCTTACACTTACAGATCACTTATCCTGCGAGTGATCAGAATCCTACACCCTTACACTTACAGGTCACTTATCCTGCGAGTGATCAGAATCCTACACCCTTACACTTACAGGTCACTTATCCTGCGAGTGATCGGAATCCTACCCCCTTACACTTACAGATCACTTATCCTGCGAGTGATCGAAATCCTATCCCCCTTACACTTAAAGGGGACACTTATCCTGTGAATGATCGGAATCCTACCCCCTTACACTTGCAGATCACTTATCCTGCGAGTGATCAGAATCCTATCCCCTTACACTTACAGGTCACTTATCCTGCGAGTGATCAGAGTCCTATCCCCTTACACTTAGAGATCACTTATCCTGTGAGTGATCGAAATTAACATCCCATTGATCTGTGAGGCAGATTTATGACTCACATCGACAAGAAACATAATTCCCCATAACCGAATATCTATATTCTCTACACACATCACAGAATTACGTAACACGGTGCAGTTTTAAAATGTTTTCCTATTTTCATTAAAAAGTCACTTTCATTACAGTTATTTTTTCAAATATTTGTCTCTGCAATAAACTGTTAGTGTGAATGATATTAAAATAATTTAGCACCTTGAAAAAAAAGTTGCATTTGTGCGACTTATTCAGGGTCGGTCACATGTGCAAGCTTACAACTGCGGCTCGCAAGTTAAAGTCATTATTACAGTAATAAATACTTGAAAAATTACTAATAAAAATAATTTTTTTATAAAAATGGCATCCACCTTTCACTTTGATCTTGAAGTTGATCTTCTGCCCGGCGGCCTCGCAGCTGTACTCTCCGCCATCTTTCTTCTCCACCTGCTCCACCACCAGACGTCGGGATTTGCCCTCAGACTCCACCCTCAGTTTCTTGCTGGAGGTGATCAGCTTCCCGTCCTTGTACCATTTCACCTCCACCTTCTCCTGGGACACCTCACAACTCAGGGTGGCGCTCTCGGTCAGGACGGCCTGGACCTCCTTCTGCACCTTGTCCTGATGGGTGAATGCAGGCTCAGGTTCTGAAAGATAACGGACGGTATGTTGGACTGATATAACAGCAAAGGATAAAATCACATTGAAACATTTAATTTCACTAGTAAGGTTTATTGCTCTTAAACAGCATCTTAACAAATTAAATTTTCACTCAATATTAAGTAAACCATATTCCGTAAAGAGAAATTATCTATAAAACTTTTGTCTATTGAGATATTTGATAGCCTGAGGTAGCATCGTCTCCAGTTATGTGCTGCTCCTAGTGGGCCAATTTTTAACCAAACAATAGAATACCAGATTGGTCATAAAATATGTTTCAAAGAATATCTAATCGCATATGAATGAAACCCCCTTTCTATCTACTAGAGAGGTTCTATGAAGCAAAATGGTTTTTAAAATACATACACACATGGAAGCTCTAATTTGGAAAATCATCAATCAGAAAGAAAAAAAAAGTATATTGCAAGTGTTCAGTAACAATATCACGGCTCTGAATCAGGGTGGGTTACTTAGCAACAGGCAATAAAAACAGGTGATTGGTTACAATGCATCATTTGGTTCACTTCCGCATCATGTGATGATCACGTGATCGGGTGAATTCAAGGGATGTATGACATCAGACGCAGTACAGATCAACCCACGTCGGAGTGTTGCTTAGCAGTATTATATACAGAAAATGGAAGAGTCAGTACACCACCTGACCCGCTCGCAGTATACCACGTGATCCGTCAGCGGATCACGTGGTAGTCATGTGATCGGAGGAAACCAGGAAGTGCATGGGAATAAGGTAGACTCGATCTAAATGATTTTCCATTGTTTTAATAGATAAATTTCTGGCTCTAAACTTACTTAGAATTGCCTTCACTAATGCAAGTTTAAATTGTGATTATATTATATATATATTTTTTATACTAAAGGACGTGTGCGCAATGGATTGTTTTAATTGGTATACAGCTGTTTGCCCTGATTGAAAATAAATAGGGTATTTAAGGAGCATGAGGAATACATTGGAGATATGCTTCTGAAGAAGCTGGACACACATTTGCCAGCGAAACGCGTTAAGCTCTATTTCCATCGCTTATTGTTTGGGGACAACACTACCATATCATTTTGGACATTTTGACACATGAATATTGGGACAACGGCTATCATCACCAAAGGGAAGCAGCTACAAGTGGGTCCTATCCAGTCTACACTCTGTGCTATACCAACAGGATTTGGACACAGGAGATACCATCTGGACTGAGCAATCAGGACAATTCACTTGGTAAATATTTGCTGGACCCTGCATGTGGAATATCAATCAGTCCTAACGCCAGTGTCATACCAATTGGAATAATCAGTCCCCCAATAGCGATTATATTGGATATTGGATTTTTTTTGCTCCTAAGCTATAGGGTTTTAATGTTATATGTTATTTTAATTTTATGTGTAACAGTAATATGATGGAATAAATGTGATTTAAATTGCACATATGTCTATGTTTTAATTAAATACAGCAACCTAAATTTAGCGCCGGTATACACTTTTGTATATATCTTATATTTTGTTGGGGCTGACAACCCCTACTGGCTGCTTCAAATAACAGCGCATTGGATAATTTTTTATATCTCTATTTTCAGCTCTAACCGAGACGGAAGTTCTCCACTGACATTACTTGTGATGTCAGTGGGGCCGCCCCCAAACGGCAGGTGTTCTCATGGGAACGCCTCCGTTTGGGCAACCATCCACCCGGCCCGCCCACCAAAGGGGGCGAGCTGTCACTCAACATCGACAGCTTGCCCCCTTTGGTGTGAGACCTGGAGCGACGGAGTGCCGTCGCTAGCCGGGTCTCGAGCATGCGCACGACGGAGCCGGCTACGTCGTGCACATGCGCTGTGGGCCACCATCGACCCGGTTGCGAGCGCTCAGCGCTTGCGACCAGGTCTGAATCAGGCCCAGATTTCCTCCTCAGTCACTGTGAGGAGCACTGCTATACAAGGTAATGAGGACAGAGGACAGTCATTTCATATATACAGATGTTATCATCCTTCATCACTGTGAGATGCCCCAAAATATAATGTAATAATGAGTGGAATGCCATACACAATGGAATGCCCTCCTCAGACAGACACTGTGAAAAGCTCTGCTAAACAAGGTAATGAGGATGAAAAATCATACACATAGATGTTATCACAAAGTGTCATCTACAGTTACTGTGTTACTAAAGGTATGATGAGTATAATGTCTTACACAAATTGCTCCTCCTACAGTCACTGCAAGGAGCACTGCTAACAATGTAACGAGGAGGGTAAAATCATACAGAGTTACTGTGTTATTCAAGGTGTGATGAGTATAATGTCATACACATAGCTCCTCCTTCAGTCACTGTAAGGAGCACTGCTAATAAGGTAATGAGGAGGGTAAAATCATACAGAGGTACTGTGTTATTCAAGGTATGATGAGTATAATGTCATACACATAGCTCCTCCTTCAGTCACTGTAAGGAGCTCTGCTAAACTAAGTAATGATGAGTACAGTATCATACACAAAAATGTCCAACTTTTACAATCACTGTGAAGAGCACTTCCAAACAATGTAATAAGCACAGGAATGTTATATAGACATAGCTCCTCCTCCTACAGTCACTGTGAGGAGCACTGCTATACCAGGTAATAAGCACAGAAATGTTATATACACATAGCTCCTCCTCCTACAGTCGCTGTGAGGAGCACTGCTATACAAGGTAATAAGCACAGAAATGTTATATACACATGGCTCCTCCTCCTACAGTCGCTGTGTGGAGCACTGCTACACAAGGTAATAAGCACAGAAATGTTATATACACATAGCTCCTCCTCCTACAGTCACTGTGAGGAGCACTGCTATACAAGGTAATAAGCACAGAAATGTTATATACACATAGCTCCTCCTCCTACAGTCGCTGTGAGGAGCACTGCTATACAAGGTATGATGAGTAGAAAATCATGCACATAGCTCCTCCTTCAGTCACTGTAAGGAACTCTGCTAACAAGGTATGATGAGTATAAAATCACACACATAGCTCCTCCTTCAGTCACTGTAAGGAGCTCTGCTAACAAGGTATGATGAGTAGAAAATCATACACATAGTTCCTCCTTCAGTCACTGTAAGGAGCACTGTTAACAAGGTATGATGAGTATAATGTCATACACATAGCTCCTCCTTCAGTCACTGTAAGGAGCACTGCTAACAAGGTATGATGAGTATAATGTCATACACATAGCTCCTCCTTCAGTCACTGTAAGGAGCTCTGCTAAACTAAGTAATGATGAGTACAGTATCATACACAAAAATGTCCAACTTTTACAATCACTGTGAAGAGCACTTCCAAACAATGTAATAAGCACAGGAATGTTATATAGACATAGCTCCTTCTCCTATAGTCACTGTGAGGAGCACTGCTATACCAGGTAATAAGCACTGAAATGTTACATACACATAGCTCCTCCTCCTACAGTCGCTGTGAGGAGCACTGCTATACAAGGTAATAAGCACAGAAATGTTATACAGACATAGCTCCTCCTCCAACAGTCACTGTGAGGAGCACTGCTATACAAGGTAACAAAGAGTGGAATGCCAAACTGAGAGCTACTTCTCTACAATCACTGTGAAGAGCACTTCCAAACAATGTAATAAGCACAGGAATGTTATATAGACATAGCTCCTCCTCCTACAGTCACTGTGAGGAGCACTGCTATACCAGGTAATAAGCACAGAAATGTTATATACACATAGCTCCTCCTCCTACAGTCGCTGTGAGGAGCACTGCTATACAAGGTAATAAGCACAGAAATGTTATATACACATAGCTCCTCCTCCTACAGTCACTGTGAGGAGCACTGCTATACAAGGTAATAAGCACAGAAATGTTATATACACATAGCTCCTCCTCCTACAGTCGCTGTGAGGAGCACTGCTATACAAGGTATGATGAGTAGAAAATCATGCACATAGCTCCTCCTTCAGTCACTGTAAGGAGCTCTGCTAACAAGGTATGATGAGTATAAAATCACACACATAGCTCCTCCTTCAGTCACTGTAAGGAGCTCTGCTAACAAGGTATGATGAGTAGAAAATCATACACATAGCTCCTCCTTCTGTCACTGTATGGAGCTCTGCTAAACTAAGTAATGATGAATACAGTATCATACACAAAAAGGTCCTCCTACAGTCGCTGTGAGGAGCACTGCTATACAAGGTAATAAAGAGTGGAATGCCAAACTGAGAGCTACTTCTCTACAATCACTGTGAAGAGCACTTCCAAACAAAGTAAGCAACACTGGAATGTTATACACACATAGCTCCTCCTCCTACAGTCGCTGTGAGGAGCACTGCTATACAAGGTAATAAGCACAGAAATGTTACATACACATAGCTCCTCTTCCTACAGTCACTGTGAGGAGCACTGCTATACAAGGTAATAAGCACAGAAATGTTACATACACATAGCTCCTCCTCCTACAGTCGCTGTGAGGAGCACTGCTATACTAGGTAATAAGCACAGAAATGTAATATAGACATAGCTCCTCCTCCTACAGTCGCTGTGAGGAGCACCACCAAATAAAGTAAGCAACACTGGAATGTTATACACACATAGCTCCTCCTCCTATAGTCATTGTGAGGAGAACTGCTATACAAGGTAATAAAGAGTAGATGGTCACACACAAAGAGCTTCTCCTTATACAGTCACTGGGAGGAGCACTGCCAAACAATGCAAGCACAGGATATCACAGAATTCCTTCTTCTACTTTCACAATGAGGAGCGATGCTATTCAAGTTACAGAATAAAATGTCATAAGCACAGATTTCCTCCACTGTGAGGAGCACTGCTATACAAGGTAATGAGGACAATCATTTCATATATAAAGACTTTATCATTCTACAGTCACTGAGAGATGCCCCACAATATAATGTAATAATGAGACACTGTGAAAAGCTCTGCTAAACAAGGTAATGAGGATGTAAAATCATACACATAGATGTTATCACAAAGTGTCATCTACAGTTACTGTGTTACTAAAGGTATGATGAGTATAATGTCTTACACAAATTGCTCCTCCTACAGTCACTGCAAGGAGCACTGCTAACAAGGTAATGAGGAGGGTAAAATCATACAGAGGTACTGTGTTATTCAAGGTATGATGAGTATAATGTCATACACATAGCTCCTCCTTCAGTCACTGTAAGGAGCACTGCTAACAAGGTATGAAGAGTACAGTATCATACACATAGCTCCTCCTTCAGTCACTGTAAGGAGCACTGCTAACAAGGTATGAAGAGTACAGTATCATACACATAGCTCCTCCTTCAGTCACTGTAAGCAGCTCTGCTAACAAGGTATGATGAGTAGAAAATCATACACATAGCTCCTCCTTCAGTCACTGTAAGGAGCTCTGCTAACAACGTATGATGAGTACAGTATTGTACACATAGCTCCTCCTTCAGTCACTGTAAGGAGCTCTGATAAACTAAGTAATGATGAATACAGTAGCTTACACAAAGAGGTCCTCCTACAGTCACTGTGAGAAGCACCGAAACTGTATAAATGCTATGAGCAGCGTGAGGGCAAACATGGGTGTAAATGTTTCGTGGCGACAAATCACCTACATCGGTCAGTATCTATGGGTGATTGCGTGCTACCGCAGTCACTAGGTTTGAAGTGCTTCACATGAAACCTAGCAATAACGCTAGCAACCTGTTATCATTCCGTCCTTCATTAACTCGTTCTAGTGTGTACGGGAAATCCCCGCTCTAGGTCATACGTTCTGACTTCTGAACGGAATCGGTATGATATACTGTCGAAGCCGGATAATTGGCTGAGACAGGATCGGTTTAAAATTAAATTTGCGCGACTCCATTTTGCGAGTGGCAATGAGACGCCAGTTTGCGACTGGCCGCCCAGCGCCATTTTAGTGAATCTCGCCCATTATAAATACATACGGCGATGCTATTATAAAGCGTTGTGTGATTCCCACGCAATAGAAAGAAGTTAAAAGTCCTCACCACATAAATACAGACAGTCACTAAAACATATAAAATGATTATCCCTGCAAAACACGTACCATGGCGCACTCCACAAACACATAGTCGCACAGCGCTAACTGGCGTCTTTTCTCAATTCCCCAATACTTACACACTGCACACTTACTTACTTACTTATTAATGTTGTGTAAAGAAGGTTATTTGATATCTAAGGTTTAGTACATGGTAAGCAGACCGTGTTTGGTGTTGTACTGATCCACTGTGTCTCAACAGATTTCCGGTATCATCAGTGAGAAGATCGCAACATGCGTCTGCAAACTATGGACTATAAAGAGTTAAAACATTAAAATGTACTCTGTAATGTTACCAGCTTAGATTAGCATGCAGCAGGAAAAAGGACACAAAGGGCTGTTGGAGGCTGACTTGTGTCCATTCAAACTGACCTATGAACTACCTGTAACAGAAGAACCTTTAAGGAGAACCAATGGAATCATGCCAAACTGTTCTATTGTATTGCCTGTTCCTGTGAGAGTATATATGTGCGCTCTCTGAACCCAGTCTTGAGTTTCTTGCTGTGCTGTTGACGGAGGTTTCTATGGTGATGCCGGTATCTGGGTCCAGAGCGCGTGTGTATGTAACAACTGTACCTTGGGTCTGTATGATTTATTTGCGCTAATTGTCTTTAGATCACAGCGTGTAACCATCTGTTTTTTATATTGAATAATAACTTTTGTGCTTTGAAACCACACTCAAAGTCTGAAAGCATTTATTTTTTGTGTGACTCATTACGCTAAATAGCGACATTTACTAGAAAGTATAGGCAGGATTTTAATGGGGTATCCATAATACCGATGGATGGGATGCCGGTGGTCAAAACACTGGCACTGGCATCCCAATCGTGAAGAATCCCGACATGGGCTGGGGAGTACCCTAACCCTCCCCTCTTTCCCCCTAACCCTGACCCTCCCTTAGTGGTGCCTAACCCCAACCTCCCCCCAGTGGTGCCTAACCCTAACACCCCATTCCCGCACCCTAAACCTAACCCTCCCTGTGGGGCGCCTAACCCTAACCACCCCCAGTGGTGCCTAACCCCCCTTCCAGGTAGCCTAGACCTAACCCTCCCCAGGGGGTGCCTAACCATAAGGTCCCCCTGGAGTGCCTAAGCCTAACCCATCCCCCCCACCGAGGTTAACACCTAACAGAGCCCGCTTACCTTCGTTCGGGATGGCGGCTGTCAGGATTTTGCTGTCGGGATAAAGATAGATGTTGGGCTTCCGATGTCGGGATTTCGCCAGCCGGTAATGTGACTGCATCCCATTGGAATGAATGCCCGTCACTCCAGTGTGTACCCACCTTTAGTACATAGACCCCTGTGTGAGTAGGTAAGCACAGAGCCTAGTGCACCTAGATGGTGCTTTATGAGGAGATATGAGGAGTTGGATGATTTGCGACGCTCCTTGCTGAATGAGGTTTTGGTGCAGTTAGCTACTTGGCACGGCCCCTGTTTCCCCACAACAATTGATTCTTGGCAGAGATCACCCTTAAAAGCACTAATAACTTCCTCAAGACAAAGACAAATTATCAATAATGACACCAACCTTTCACTTTCATCTTGAAGTTGATCTTCTGCCCGGCAGCCTCGCAGCTATACTCTCCGCCATCTTTCTTCTCCACCTGCTCCACCACCAGACGGCGGGATTTGCCCTCGGACTCAACCCTCAGTTTCTTGCTGGAGGTGACCAGCTTCCCGTCCTTGTACCATTTCACCTCCGTCTTCTCCTGGGACACCTCGCAGCTCAGGGTGGTGCTCTCGGTCAGGACGGCCTGGACCTCCTTCTGCACCTTGTCCTGGTGGGTGAACGCCGGCTCAGGTTCTGCAATTAAATATTTACTGCTCTTATACATACTGTTCTGCACATGAATGAGGTTTGTGGACATTGGGTCTGATTCATTATGATACTCAATATAGCGTACGCACGTAGTTCAGTGCGATAGTGTGCTAATCCATAGCGATTGCACTACATATGGAAGCCCACTTTACTTTACACGCACATCTGTAATGATTAGCAAGACTGCGAAAACATCGGTACAATCGAGTAACATCGGACCCATACGCACAGATAAGGTAGGTCAGACCTCACTCAGGAATTGCTAACTTCAGCGAACGCTATGAGGCCTCAGGCTGCGTAGGGCATCACAGTGTATAATTTATGCACGACCCATTGGCACACACTGGCACGCCTGCGTTCGCACGGCCACCCCCCGTCACCAGCCACAAACGGCACTTCCTGTCAATCACTCTGCGATGGGTCTGCGTAGTCACTGCGATCGCAGTCCCAACGGCAATGACTGGTTCGCGCATGCGCACTGCGATGCATGCGCAGGACGCAACAAATGGCCGATTGCGTGTGTATAAGCATCTGCGTTCCTTGCTGAATCAGGCCCATTGTTAGGATTATACAGCATTTCTCTAGAAGTTTTTTTTTAAATGTTTTTGGTATCCATCATGGCAGAAACATGGTTTAATTCCCCCCCTCGCTCTATAATCAGAAGAGATCTTTCCGGTGATTGCGGTGTACACCACCTGCTTTTTGAAAGCTTTTCAGCGGTAATCTTATTGTTTAGAATCCACCTCATACAGCACAGCCATCCGCAGCGTCCTCTGAGCCGAATTATGGCGGGGGAGGTTGCTGTATCGACACATAGCTTCCTATTGATCCAAGTGGACACAGCTCTACTAGGCTTAGCTCCCTATTGGCCCACATGGCTATCTCCTACTAGGTCTAGCTTCCTATTGGCCCACATGGTTACTCTCCTACTAGGCTTAGCTCCCTATTGGTCCACATGGCTATCTCCTACTAGGTCTAGCTTCCTATTGGCCCACATGGTTACTCTCCTTCTAGGCTTAGCTTCCTATTGGTTCACATGGTTACTCTCCTACTAGGCTTAGCTTCCTATTAGTTCACATGGTTACTCCTATGAAGTCTAGCTTCCTATTGGCCCACATGGTTATCTCCTACTAGGTCTAGCTTTCTATTAGCCCACATGGTTACTCTACTACTAAGTCTAGCTTCCTATTGGCCCACATGGCTATCTCCTACTAGGTCTAGCTTCCTATTGCCCCACATGGCTATCTCCTACTAGGTCTAGCTTCCTATTAGCCCACATGGTTACTCTCCTACTAAGTCTAGCTTCCTATTGGCCCACATGGCTATCTCCTACTAGGTCTAGCCTCCTATTGCCCCACATGACTATCTCCTACTAGGTCTAGCTTCCTATTGTCCCACATGGCTATCAACTACTAGGTCTAGCTTCCTATTGCCCCACATGACTATCTCCTACTAGGTCTACCTTCCTATTGGCCCACATGGCTATCTCCTACTAGGTCTAGCTTCCTATTAGCCCACAAGGTTACTCACCAACTAAGTCTAGCTTCCAATTGGCCCACATGGCTATCTCCTACTAGGTATAGCTTCCTATTGCCCCACATGACTATCTCCTACTAGGTCTAGCTTCCTATTAGCCCACATGGTTACTCTCCTACTAGGTCTAGCTTCCTATTGCCCCACATGACTATCTCCTACTAGGTCTAGCTTCCTATTGGCCCACATGGCTATCTCCTACTAGGCTTACCTCCCTATTGGCCCACATGATTACTCTCCTACTAGGCTTAGCTCCCTTTTGGCCGACATGGCTATCTCCTACTAGGTCTAGCTTCCTATTGGCCCACATGGTTACTCTACTACTAGGCTTAGCTCCCTATTGTTCCACATGGCTATCTCCTACTAGGCTTAGCTTCCTATTGGTTCACATTGTTACTCAACTACTAGGCTTAGCTTCCTATTGGTTCACATGGTTACTCTCCTACTAAGTCTAGCTTCCTATTGGCCCACATGGTTATCTCCTACTAGGTCTAGCTTCCTATTAGCCCACATGGTTACTCTCCTACTAAGTCTAGCTTCCTATTGGCCCACATGGTTACTCTCCTACTAAGTCTAGCTTCCAATTGGCCCACATGGCTATCTCCTACTAGGTATAGCTTCCTATTGCCCCACATGACTATCTCCTACTAGGTCTAGCTTCCTATTAGCCCACATGGTTACTCTCCTACTAGGTCTAGCTTCCTATTGCCCCACATGACTATCTCCTACTAGGTCAAGCTTCCTATTGGCCCACATGGCTATCTCCTACTAGGCTTACCTCCCTATTGGCCCACATGGTTACTCTCCTACTAGGCTTAGCTCCCTTTAGGCCGACATGGCTATCTCCTACTAGGTCTAGCTTCCTATTGGTCCATATGGTTACTCTCCTACTAGGCTTAGCTCCCTATTGGCCCACATGGCTATCTCATACTAGGTCTAGCTTCCTATTGGCCCACATGGCTATCTCCTACAAGGCTTAGCTCCCTATTGGCCCACATGGTTACTCTCCTACTAGGCTTAGCTCCCTATTGGCCCACATAGCCATCTCATACTAGGTCTAGCTTCCTATTGGCCCACATGGCTATCTCCTACTAGGTCTAGCTTCCTATTGGCCCACATTGCTATCTCCTACTAGGCTTACCTCCTTATTGGCCCACATGGTTACTCTCCTACTAGGCTTAGCTCCCTATTGGCCCATGTGGCTATCTCCTACTAGGTCTAGCTTCCTATTGGCCCACATGGCTATCTCCTACTAGGCTTAGCTCCCTATTGGCCCACATGGTTACTCTCCTACTAGGCTTAGATCCCTATTGGCCCAGACGGCTATCTCCTACTAGTTCTAGCTTCCTATTGGCCCACATTGCTATCTCCTACTAGGCTTGCCTCCTTATTGGCCCACATGGTTACTCTCCTACTAGGCTTAGCTCCCTATTGGCCCACATGGCTATCTCCTACTAGGCTTAGCTCCCTATTGGCCCACATGGTTGCTCTCCTACTAGGCTTAGATCCCTATTGGCCCAGACGGCTATCTCCTACTAGGTCTAACTTCCTATTGGCCTATATGGCTATCTCCTACTAGGTCTAGCTTCCTATTGGCCCATATGGTTATTCTCTTGCTAGGCTTAGCTCCCTATTGACCCGCATGGTTACTCTCCTAATAGGCTTCCTCTTGCTCTCTTCAAAGAATCTACTGTCCTAAATCTTAAGAAACTTTCCGACTGTAAGAGCAGATTGAAGGAGTCATTGTGCAGGAATAGAAAGCTTTGGACAAAGTGTCTTTGGGGAATAACCAACTGTCTAAATTATGTCCACCAAAGGAGATCAAGTTACAGAGAAACGGAGCATTTATTGCATTATCGGGGGGCTCTGATAATTGGAGGGTGGAAACTGTAAAATGGACCCATACTGCACGTATTCTGCCCTATGTGTCACAGTGAGAGTAGCTATTTCTATCTAGTGTTCAGAAGAAATGTACCTTTTTAAAATAATGTATTTTGGCTTCTTAAACTCATGTTACTTATAGATAAAGAGAGGCACAATATAGTGTCGATTAGGGAGAAATATATATGGATAGTAACAGGGCCGTAACTAGGGGTGTGTAACCGGTGCACAGCCCTAGTTACCAGGATCGCTGCTGCAGCACTGCCGGAGTGTCCATTAGGCGCTCCAGAGCATCCTAAGGAAACTCCAAGTCAGCGCTACACTTACCGGTGCTGCTGGCCCCTCCCCCTCCATGCGACGTAATGACAGGTACAGAAGCTAATGTGTAGGACATACAGTTAACCCATTTCAATAATTATCTAGATTATGGAAGAACGGGATTGTGAAAGGTTCTGGCATCCACCTTTCACTTTGATCTTGAAGTTGATCTTCTGCCCGGCTGCCTCGCAGCTGTACTCTCCGCCATCTTTCTTCTCCACCTGTTCCACCACCAGACGGCGGGATTTGCCCTCGGACTCCACCCTCAGTTTCTTGCTGGAGGTGATCAGCTTCCCGTCCTTGTACCATTTCACCTCCATCTTCTCCTGGGACACATCACAGCTCAGGGTGGTGCTCTCGGTCAGGACGGCCTGGACCTCCTTCTGCACCTTGTCCTGGTGGGCGAACACCGGCTCAGGTTCTGCAATATAAGAAAAAAACGAAAAACGGACTTCTTTATGTACAATTTAGAATGTTTGTAAACATTTGATTTAGGGGTCTATTTACTAAGCAGTGTTAGGAGACAAAGTGAAAAGTGATAAGAAAGTGATAAGGTGCCAGCCAATCAGCTCCCAACTGTCATTTCACAGGCTGTGTTTGAAAAATGACAGTTGAGAGCTGATTGGCTGGCACCTTATCACTTTTCACTCTGTCTCCTAACACTGCTTAGTAACTAGATCCCTCAGTCTGTTCACTGCTGGGGTAACGGATAAGCATAGAGATCGGGCTACACTCCCACAACTCTCCCATGTGACGCATCTGTTCCATGCTTCCATATTGTCGCCACCCATAAACGTGCGTTTCACATTAGGCTCCAATTGCTGGAGATGCGGGTAGCATGGAGCTACTTAGTTCTGCGGAAGCGCAACCGTTTCCAGTTTAGACACAAGCGCAGTCAGCAGAAAGTTGCGTCCGTTTTTTTCACTTGCCTCTGACTCAGAATTAGTTTCTACATATTTCAGGGCCAAAATCACTGAAACTTAGGCCCCCATTTACTAACGAGTTTTATCACCAAAACGAGTGATACATTTCACAGTGTATAATAATGGTGCTCCAGCCAATCAGCTCCCAACTGTCGCTGTGTATAATAATGGTGCTCCAGCCAATCAGCTCCCAACTGTCGCTGTGTATAATAATGGTGCTCCAGCCAATCAGCTCCCAACTGTCATTTTTCTAGCAGTTGACAGTTGGGAGCTGATTGGCTGGATCACCATTATTATACACAGCGACAGTTGGGAGCTGATTGGCTGGAGCACCATTTATCATACACCGTGACAGTTGGGAGCTGATTTCCTGGAGCACCATTATCATACACAGTGACAGTTGGGAGCTGATTGGCTGGAGCACCATTATCATACACAGTGACAGTTGGGAGCTGATTGGCTGGAGCACCATTTATCATACACAGTGACAGTTGGGAGCTGATTGGCTGGAGCACCATTTATCATACACCGTGACAGTTGGGAGCTGATTGGCTGGAGCACCATTATTATACACTGTGAAATTTATAGCTTGTTTTGGTGATAAAACTCGTTAGTAAATGAGGCCCTTAGATTGCAATTTTAAATAATAGCACATACTATGGTGTCATGTACAGTATGTGATAGATTGGTGTCTCTTACAAGGTCATGTCCTTGATAACTGTCTACAACGCTCTAAGGGCCTGATTCAGACCCAGTCGCAAGCGCTGTGCGCTCGCAACCGGGTCGATGGTAGGCCAGTGCGCATGCGCACGACGGAGTTGGCTCCGTCGTGCGCATGCGCGAGACCCGGATAGCGACAGGCACTCCGTCGCTCCGGGTCTCGTACCAAAGGGGGCGTGCTGTCGATGTTGAGTGACAGCACGCCCCCTTTGGTGGGCGGGCCGGGGGCGTGGCTGCCCAGACGGAGGTGTTCCCATGGGAACGCCTACCGTCTGGGGCCGGCCCCACTGACATCACGAGTGATGTCAGCGGGAGAGATTTCGGCTCGGTTAGATCCGAAAGCTCTCTGGGGCTTTCGGCAACGAGACCCTACCACACCAAGAGTCTCGTCGCAAGCCCGATGGTCTTGACCATCGCGACTATCATCATAACCGCTCGCTATAGCTGTGGGTGGTCACCCACAGCTATGCGAGCGGCCCGGAGGCCGTTCTGAAAAAAAAATGCCCGGCCCTGATTCAGAGCGAGCGCTCTGTCAGAGCGTCCGGCTCTGAATCAGGCCCTAAATTCTAACTGAAACTCTAAAAGCAAAATCACTTTGAAGCTGCAAGGAATTGACTTGAGTGATTGTCAAAATATAATTAGGAAACAAATGGGAGGACACCACTAAATGCCCTACATCCCTCAGTATCATGAGCTGCTGATTAGCGCCATCTAGAGTTGAGGAACGTTCAAATATTATTTTGAGTATAAACACATAACAGTATCTATGCAGGGGATTGTTTCAGAAGCAGCAGCGCACAATAAAACACAATATTTCACTTTGCACCAGACATTGGGCCTGATTCAGCACGGACCAGTCGATGGTGCGTAATGCGCATGCGTATGCAGCGCAGTGTGCCTGCGCATAATAGCATTGTGATCGCACTGCGATCACACACGCGGAAAGAAAACCATCGCAGAATGAGTGACGGAACGTCAGCGTTTGGGGGCGGTGACGGAGTGATCGGAGAAATGCGGGCGTCTGTCCGTTTGAACGGCGTGCATAAATTAGCCACTTCGACGGCACGCGCAGCGTGCTCACTGCATGTGACGAGACTTGCAATTTCTGAATCAGGTCAGAGCTGCTGTAATTGTGCGTGAGGGGCCGATGTTACCAATGTATACGCAGGAAAGTGAGGTATTACGGATATGGGAAAGCGGAGGTTGGGCGTCTCTATGCTGGCGATCCGTGCTTAATCACGCCCATTGTCACTAAGACGGTGGCTTTCACTGAGGCATAAGGTATTGGTGATGTTTGGTTTATTTTATTCATTTAGATTTGGAAAATAAATAGATTATGTTGATATATTTAGAATTTAAATTTTTGGAATAAAATTGATAGAATTTTATATTTACTGTTGCAGATCAATTCACTGTTTTTTAGTTTCAGCGAACAATAATAATAATCGCCACCTTTGACGTTGATCTTGAAGTTGATCTTCTGCCCGGCGGCCTCGCAGCTGTACTCTCCGCCATCTTTCTTCTCCACCTGCTCCACCACCAGACGGCGGGATTTGCCCTCAGACTCCACCCTCAGTTTCTTGCTGGAGGTGACCAGCTTCCCGTCCTTGTACCATTTCACCTCCGTCTTCTCCTGGGACACCTCGCAGCTCAGGGTGGCGCTCTGGGTCAGGACGGCCTGGACCTCCTTCTGCACCTTCTCCAAGTTGGTAAATGCAGTTTTGGGCTCTGAAAAAAAAAGTTATATTTATCTATATACTAACAAATGTAATGTGACTGCTGGGAATGTACTGACTCCAATTAGAGGATAAGAGTGGGGAAAAAAGGGGGAAAAACGCTCACCGCACAAGCGACAAAATCACCATGTAATTATAGAGGGAAATCAAAGAGTATATTCTTCTATGTAAGAAAAAAAGGGAGAAAACTGGCTATACCCACAGTATTCCTATGGATCCAAATTAATAAATGGAATTGTGGCGGTGCTGCTCAGAGTAATTCAATGTGGAACAAAGGAAAAGGGAAAGAGGTCCAAGGACCAAATCCAAGACTCTATAACGGCGCACTCATAATAGCTGGTAAGTATGTAATAATTAATAAAATATAACTTTTAATAAATTCTATCAAGAATTTATTAAAAGTTATATTTTATTAATTATTACATACTTACCAGCTATTATGAGTGCGCCGTTATAGAGTCTTGGATTTGGTCTTTGGACCTCTTTCCCTTTTCCAATGTACTGACTCCCTCTGCCATGACACCTCAAAGCAAATAGGGATCTCTTCTCATTGCCTCGACGAAAGTGGGGTGAGAAACTTTATAAGAACAGAAAATCTGCAAATCAATAGGGCTCAATCACTAAAATTGCATTTAGTTGGACAGTTCACACTAAACCAGTGGTTCTTAAGTTTTTCCGACAGGTCCTGTTTTCAGATAAATTTTAAATTTGACATGTATTGGACATAGCACTTTACCCAGAAAATATAACAGTAAATAGTTTACCAACATTTAGAATAACATTGTTACTATGGACACTTCATCCATTAAAAAAAGTAATTTTTGCAGAAAATCATTACTCCTTCATCCACTCACCTGTTCAATTATAACCTATAATAATAAGTGAACAGAATCTCACCACAACAGCGCCCCTGCTGGGTGAGCTGAGCAGCACAGCTGTAAGAGCAAGTCAGGACAGAGGGCCTGATTCAGAGGCGCTCGCAAAAAGCGAGCGCTCGCTCTGAATCAGGGCGGGCGCAGGTTTTTTTAGTAGCGGCCTCTTGGCCGCTCGCATAGCTGTGGGTTACCACCCACAGCTATTGCGAGCGGCCAGGATGATGGTCGCGATGGTCAAGACCATCGCGACCATAGGGCTTGCGATGAGACCCTTGTGGTAGAGTCTCGTGGGCGCAAGCCTCAGAGAGCTTCTGCCGCGCGTGCGCACTGGGCCACCATTGACCCGCTTGCGAGCGCAATGCGCTTGCGACCGGATCTGAATCAGGCCCAGAGAGCCCCAAACCCTGCTAGAATGTTACAGAGTTATTGGTGGTCTATATTGAGCCGATATTATGTATGCATAATGGGGGCTGATTCAGCCTCAGACACTATTGCTGAAGCGACGGGCATTCGTTGTGACATCGGAACGAATGCCTGTCAGCAATGATTGTGCGTCCACACTGGATGACTTTAATGAACAAACACTGTTACGTCATTCATTAGCAATGTGCAGCACATCAAACCTGGAGACCTTCACTAGCGACCGCTGGAGCGCGCAAACATGCGTACACACTGAGCGATATAGGTCATTACAAAAATGGCATATTGCCCTGACATCGCTCCAGTGTGTACCAGTCTTTAGAAGCAGTTACAAGAGAGTAATTGATAACACGGCAGATGGATTTTATCGTCTGAATTAGAAAATGTCAGATTAATGAAAGTATTTGTTTTAACAAAGCAGGATTATAGGGAATCATGGGGAAAATAGGATATATTATTATTAAGAGTCCTGTACAACCAAAGGCATGGCAGGTAGCGATTATAGGGCGGAATTCAATTGTTTTTGCAGCCCGCATCTCCCGTCTAAAGTGACGGGAGATCACGGGCCGCTATTCAATTGTTCCAGGTTTTCGCCCTGATCGCGCCCAAAGTGGTAGGGTTTAGCCGCGTAAATCGGCAAACCCCGACCAAAGTGCAGGGCGTGATAGCCAAAAGTGCCGTTTGGGCGCCCAAACAGGTCATTTTTCGCCAATTTCAGCTCGCACCCCTCTGGGGCTGCGAGATGAAATGGAGCGCTGCCAGATGATCGCGCCCAACAGGAGCAACAATTGAATAGCTCCGTCGGGCGCGATGGGGGCTGGAAATAATTGAATTCCGCCCATTATGTCCTTGCGAGAATACGGTAGTTATAGCTTTCTCTCCTCTAACTGCCAGGGACACAGTCTATAGATGGTTTTGATAAACCTCCTTTATGTCCGTTGACTCAGGGCCTAATTTAGAGATGGACGCAATGCCACACTGCGAACGTGCAGCGATTTTTTTTTTTGAGATTACGTCGGCACAGAGGATTCATTTGCAAAATGAGTTACAAGTAGTCAGCGTTTGGGGGAGGTAAAGGGGGATTGGCTAGGCAAACGCAGGCGCGTCTGACCGTTTAAATGCCGTTTCATGGGCGTGCATAGATTAGCTATTGCGATCTCCTTCGCAGAATGAGGGCTCTGCATGTCAGGAGAGACACTGTGTGTTTTTGAGACATGTCAGACATATACGCTGCATGGCGTTCTGATCTGAGTCGATGTTACCGATGTTTACGCTGGTGCGTGACGTCAGACGGATATCAGAAGGCATTAGTGGGCGACCCTCGGGCAAGCTTTGGAAACAGCATATTTTCGCAGCTGTGGTCAGTGCAATATCGCAGCTGCGTTTGCATTAGCGTAAACTGCTGAATCAAGCTCTAAGGTTGTATAGATATATGGAGAGAGTGTGCGATTTATCATTGTACCTAGCTGTAAGAGATATGATGTAACATATGCTAAGTAGCTGTCTTCATGCTGGCTCTGAGTCATCTCTATTAACAACTTGGCTTCATCATTCTCAATGGACTCCAAGACTCCCGCGATTACAAAGGTTAAGCCCTTCAAGCAATTATCTGCTCCCAAGAGACTTTGCTTAGTGCTAAGAACTTTAGCTGAAGAACTGGTCTCAGCTATAGAAGAAAGTGAAAGATCTGATTGTGAACATGAAATTTCCTTGAACTTTAACTTGGAACTTTTTCCTTTCTGAAATGTAGGTACCTCCAGAAGTAGTAATCAAACAGACTGGAATGGACAAGTCACTTGAAGCTAACTTCTCAGACATAACACTGGAAAGCTTCTGCTGGGGTATAATACCTGAAGACTTCTCCTGAATTATAATACTTGAAGACTCCTCCTGGGATATAGCACTTGAAACCCCCTTCTGGGGAGAGACACTTGAAAACTTCTCTTGAAGAATAACACTTGGAATCCCTTTCTGGGGAAAGACACTTGAAATCCCCTCCTGGGGAACGACACTTGGAACCTACTCCTGGAGCACGAGACTAGAAACCTCATCCTGGGGTGTGAAACTCGAAACAGAGACCCCCTCCTGGGGCGTGAAACTTGTAACCCCCTCCTGGGGTATGAAACTTGAAACCCCCTCTTGGGGTGAGAGACTTGAGACTCCCTCCTGGGGTGAGAAACCAGAAACCCCCTCCTGGGATATAATCCTTGAAATCCCCTCTTGGGGCATGACACTTGAAATCCCCTCCTGGGGAATAGCACTTGGAACCCCCTCCTGGGGTATTGCACCTGAAGACTTTTCTTGAAGTATAACACATTAAGCTCGAAACTGAGACTTCCTCTTGGGGTGTGAAACTTGAAAACCCCTCCTGGGGTATAGCATTTGAAATCCCCTTCTGAGGAATAGCACTTTAAATCCCCATCTTTGGAATGGCACTTGGATCCCCCTCCTGGGGTAGGACACTTGAAAACCCCCTCCTGGGGTATGCACTTGAATCTCCCCCTAGGGGAGAGAGACTAGAACCTCTCGTGTGGGTTGAAAAACTTGAGACCCCCTCATGGGGTGAAACACTTGAAATCCCCTCCTGGGGTATGAAACTCGAAAATGAGACCCCATCCTGGGGCATGAAACCTGTAACCCCCCCCTGGGGTATGAAACTTGAAACCCCTTCTTGGGGTGAGAAACTTGAGACCCCCTCATGGGGTGCAACACTTGAGACCCCATCCTGGGGTGAGAAACTAGAAACCCCCTTCTCGGGGTGAGAGACCTGAGACCCCCTCTTGGGGTATGAAACTTGAAACAGAGACCCCTTCCTGAGGTACGAGGCTTGAAACCCCCTGCTGGGGTACAAGACTTGAAACCCCCTGTGGGTGTGAAAAACTTGAGACCCCCTCCTGGGGTACGACACTCAAAAACCCCTCCTGGGGTATAACACCAGAAGACCCCTCCTGTGGTAAGACACTTGAAAACCCCTCCTGGGGTACAACTTCAGATAATTCCTCTTGGGGGGGAGAAGCTTGAGACCTCCTCATGGGGTAAGCAACTAGAAACCTCCTCTGATGGTGAGGACACAGGAATGTTTCCTGGTGTTAACTGAATGGATTTGCCCACAGAAGATGTCAGCTCAGATGTCTCCTCCAAAACTTTTAAATCAGATTCTTCTACCAAGGTTAAAGAAACTGACGTCTTAAAGCAACTGAGAGAAGCACAATCGTCACCGGAGTCGGAACTAGAAGAAGCTATACCCGGACTGAGACCGGAGCACACTGGAGGAGATATACTAACTTTAGGCGGTTGGAATATTCTGAATAACTTCCCAAGACAAGAGTGGATGCATCTTGTAACAGGACCCCAATCATAAATTTGAACCTTAAACTGTGAGACGATGTTGCCTCCTTGCCCAGAGCAGAAGTTAGGGAAGATGCAGAAGGCTGCGGGCTGGAACTGAAAGTGTTGTCATAGGAAGTCTTACTGTAATTATCCTTACTGGGTTCACGAAGGAGACAGTCCTTAATAAAATGATCCGCCCTACTGTTGCTGTCGTTCTGCCTCGGTAAGCTTCGGGAGTGGATGTCTTACTTATTCTTGTAAGAGAGGAGGGCACAGGTGGCTCAGTTGAAACAGAAACGGCACTAGACAGCTTGGGAAATATTTGAAAAAATGTAGGGAGGAGTTCTTGAAGTTGCACTAGAAGCTGGTAGAAACTAGTAAACTGTACCGAAGTACAGAAATTGGAGGATTCATAGGCCAGGGGACTACTAGAAGGTTGGGTTGTACAATTAGAAAGGAATTCTGCAGTCGAAGTAGAAACTTCTTGGGAACTTGGCTCAGGAGGAAGGGACCCAGAAGAATTTACGGACGGAACTTGAAATGAGCCTGGAGATGAAGTGGAAACAACAGAAAGAATGGAACTAAATTGAGAAAATATTTCTTGTAACTGTAGATCCATGAGTTGCTGAGCTGTCTCTTGTGCAGTCACACGAAGGAGTAGATCTTGAAAACTCACTTCACCCTGGAACCTGGTGGCTTGCATATTGGCTGTTCAAACTGTCACAATCCGTATGGGAAATCCTCAGGTGAGGGAAAAAGCCAGGGGGTTAGGGTGACTAGGGAACAACTAGGCGAGTGCCAAGGACTAGGGCCCTGATTCAGAGCCAGACGGTCTGACAGACTGCTCGCTCTGAATCAGGGCGTCTTTTTTTTTTTTATGGAGCGGCCTCCTGGCCGCTCGCATTGCTGTGGGTTGCTACCCACAGCTAATGCGAGTGGCCAGGATGATGGTCGCGATGGTCAAGACCATCGCGACCATCGGGCTTGCGATGAGACCCTTGTGGTAGGGTCTCGTAGCCGCAAGCCCCAGAGAGCTTTCGGCAAACAGAGCCGAAAGCTCTCCCAATGACATCACTTGTGATGTCAGTGGGGCTGCCCCATGACAGTAGGCATTCTCATGGGAACGCCTCCGTCTGGGCAGCCACCCCCCCGGCCCGCCCACCAAAGGGGGCATGCTGTCACTCAACATCAACAGCATGCTCCTTTTGGTATGAGACCCGGAGCGACGGATTGCCCGTCAATATCCGGGTCTCGTGCATGCGCACGACGGAGCCGGCTCCGTCATTCGCATGCCCTCTGGGCCACCATTGACCCGGTTGCGAGCGCTCAGCGTTTGCGACCGGGTCTGAATCAGGCCCTAGATCTCCCTATTGTGGACAAACTCATGTTTGACTAGACCTGTCCAGAGGCAGATCTAACCCACTTGTGGTCTTCACCAGTGACCCCTCCATAATACCCTTAGGTAGCTGGTCATTGGATCATAGGATCAGCTGAGTGACCGCAGGACTACCATTGGGAGAGACTAGTCAGGTGATATGGAGCAACATGGCTGCGCCCATGCCCGGCACCCCGGAAACCAGGAGGCACGTACAGAAGCCCTAGCAGATCCCGGGGAAAATACTCAGACACCACTCACCTCCACTCCCAGCGACTGAACACCTAAGCCCAAGGACGCTGGCTTGAAGGTGAGTAGCGGCAGATCCCATGAAGCATCTTGACAAGGATCTTGGTATTTGGGGGTAAAGACAAAACCAGAAACCTACATTTCCATTGTCTAACTACAGTACTAGAAATATAAAAGCCGATTGCTGATTGGTTGTTGATCAGTGCACATTTTTCTACTAAATGCGACATTAGTAACTAAGCCCTATTGCCTGAGCACAATTTATCTCTTACAGACCACACTTTCTCCTGACCCAATTTGCGCTCTACAGATGGTTTCACTTCAAGTTATTTTATTCACCTTTGACGTTGAGCTTGAAGTTGATCTTCTGCCCGGCCGCCTCGCAGCTGTACTCTCCGCCATCTTTCTTCTCCACCTGTTCCACCACCAGACGGCGATATTTGCCCTCAGACTCCACCCTCAGTTTTTTGCTGGTGGTGACCAGCTTCCCGTCCTTGTACCATTTCACCTCCGCCTTGCTGTCGGAGACCTCGCAGCACAAGATGGTGCTCTCGGTCATGGCGGCTGCTACCTCCTTTTGAACTTTGTCTTGATTGATGAATGCAGTCTCAGGTTCTGCAGAATGTCATCATAGAGATCATATCATTATTTTCATCATCAACATTGACTTATGTAGCGTCAGCATTTTCCACTGCAGGTTACAGTTTGGCACAAGATAAGTCCTGGATCTTCATATAGAGAGATTCTAACCTTGCATCATACTCTGTGTGTGCTATAGACCGTACACACTGAGGGGCCTGCTTCTGAGCCACACGCTGCTAGCGAGCGCTCGCTCTAAATCAGGGTGTGTTTTTTTTTCTCCAGGCCACTCGCAAAGCTGTGGGAGACCACCCACAGCTTGTGTGAGTGGCCTAGAGTCTGTTGTGATTATCACGACCATCGGGCTTGCGACGAGACCCTGTGGTAGGGTCTCGGCTCTCGCAAGCCCGAGTGGACTTCCTGCTCTAATAGAGTAGGAAGTCCACTACTGAAATCACTAGTGATGTCAATAGGTCCGCCTGAAACGCCAGGCGTTCCTTTGGGAACAAAAAGTATGGTGGTCGCTCATATCTGCTTAATGACATAGCACAGGTGCTTGAAAAGGGCGGGGTTTACACTGAACCACAGAAAAAAAGATTCCCTCCAGCTCACTCAACAAAAAATACTTAAATCCTACATGATAATAGAAATGAATAAGCACCAGGCCATCGTCAAGGCTCCACTATACTGGCGTCCCTAACATTAAGGGGTTCACGTCCGAGAAGCAATGTACCTCAAAAAATTCCAGCCAAGGACCATCCCCAGGGCATCACACGAAATCAACTTCTTTTCCCTTTTCGTGAACCCCTTAATGGTAGGGAGGCCAGTATAGAGGAGCCTTGACGATGGCCTGGCGCTTATTCATATATTTGCAAATGCATGTAACGAATACCTCTGAATCTCTATTATCATGTAGGATTTAAGTCTTTTTTGTTGATATTGCTGCAGTGAGCTGAAGGGAATCTTTTTTTCTGTGGTTCCTTTGGTAATGCCTGCATTTGCCCAACCCCCCCCCCTACCCGCCTACAAAACAGGGTGAGCTGTCACTCACCATCGACAGCCGCCCTGTCTTGTAGTGAGCCCTGCAGCGACTGAAGCTCAGTCGCTCGTTGGGGCTTGCGCATGCGCACGCCAGACGGTGTGCATGCACGGACCATAAACATCAAGCCGCTTGCGAGTGCTGTGTGCTTGCGAGCGGCTCTGAATGAGGCCCCGTATACTAAATACGACAGATGCATCTTTCATATATTTAATCAGCAGACCAATTCCATAGGGGGCAGTTCAGGTATCTGTGTCGTCGACCCCTCCAACACATGCGTATTTAAATGTAAAAAGAACATGAAAAACCTCACATTACTGAGAGAGACTGAGGTGTTATTGTTGCTACTGTTACTGGGAATTCTGCACCAAAGCCAAGTTATCACTGATTCAGCGCTTTGCATTATCACATTACTGGAGCAGGGGCAGAACCACCGCTGGTGCAGGTAATGGAGTACATCAAGGGGCATCTTTGCCCAAATACATTAATGTCAAAATAACCAACACTGCAACACACCAATTACATCTTTACAGACCAGGCTCAGGTTCATGACCATACATACATACATACATACATACATACATACATACTGAATTCAAAATGTGCAAGGCTCACACGCTATGGATTATCACTGCTGAAGGCTAGAGAACAGGGAGTTCATACGTGGCTTAATCACCTTTGACGTTGATCTTGAAGTTGATCTTCTGCCCGGCCGCCTCACAGATGTACTCTCCACCATCTTTCTTCTCCACCTGTTCCACCACCAGACGGCGGGATTTGCCCTCAGACTCCACCCTCAGTTTCTTGCTGGAGGTGACCAGCTTCCCATCCTTGTACCATTTCACCTCCGTCTTCTCCTGGGACACCTCACAGCTCAAGGTGGCGGTCTCGGTCAGGACGGCCTGGACCTCTTTCTGCACCTTCTCCAAGTTGGTAAATGCAGGTTTGGGCTCTGATAGAAAAAAAAATTGAAGTAACAATTTAAATGTTTCTCTAGGTAGAGAATCCGCTGAAAACGTGCTGACATTTTACGCCATGATGCCTCCGCACTACTATAGGTCACGTACCTTACAAGAGCTCACAATGGAAAAATAACAATAGAATGATCAGAGGAGGTGGTGAGAAGTATCTTCAGGGGTGATTATCTAACACCTACATGTACAAAACTGCAGCTACCAATTAGCCTTTTGCTCGTGATATCTAATTTGCACTAGAAAGATAAAAAGCTGATTTTTTTGTCATTAATTGTAAATGTTGCACCTAAATAAAGGGGCAGTACATGAGCTCTGCAGTCTGCACAACACTCAACTCCTGTCCTCAAGTGCTCACTTTTTCTAGACCCAGTTCAACTACGTTAGTAAATAAGCCCTACTGCCTGAGCACCATTTATCTCTTCCAGACCACACTTTCCCCAGATAAAATTCACTCTCTACAGATGGTTTCTCTTCAAGTTATTTTATTCACCTTTGACGTTGATCTTGAAGTTGATCTTCTGCCCGGCTGCCTCGCAGCTGTACTCTCCGCCATCTTTCTTCTCCACCTGCTCCACCACCAGACGGCGGGATTTGCCCTCAGACTCCATCCTAAGCTTCTTGCTGGTGGTAACCAGCTTCCCGTCCTTGTACCATTTCACCTCTGTCTTGCTGTCGGAGACCTCGCAGCACAAGATGGCGCTCTCGGTCATGGAGGCTGCTACCTCTTTTTGAACTTTGTCCTGATTGATGAACGCAGTCTCAGGTTCTGGAAAATGAAATCATAGAGGGGGAAACCCAGGATTTATACAATGGAGGAATCCAACTTTCACCAATATATACACATATATAACTTTCACCAATATATACATATATATATATATATATATATATATCTATATATATATATATATATATATATATACACACACACTACTGGTCAAAAGTCATAGGGGTAAATTTACTAAGCTTTGGCTTTGGGTCTATTTTAAAACCTATGGACATTGACGGGTATCGATGTTGGATTGCAGTCTAAAAAACCAAAACAGCATTTACTATGCATCGATTTTGATTGTCAATTAAAATCCGACATCATTATCCATCAAATTTTTTCCCCCTATTCTGCAGCAGATCTGACGGCAAAGCCCCCATCTCCCTGAGTGGAAGCCATGCAGTACCCACACTCTGACCAATCAGCACGTCCCCATTCATTCCTGTGGTGATTGGGAGTGACATGTCATTCATGACGGGGCTCTGTGAAGAGCAGTAATGACTTATTTTGTTTTGTTTGGCAAGTGCCAGGATGCCACATGGGCTGAAAAGGAGGTGACCAGTTCATCTTGTAAGTAATAAATGGGTAAATGAGGGAGGTGTGTGCGAGCAGAGGTGTTTATTTAATAAAAGGCTTGTCCCTTGTTTAAGATTTTTTTTTTTTCTTTTAGAGAGGGTGCGGTTCGGTCTTGAATAATGAACACACTTGAACTCAGGGGTTCCGAGTTGAATCAAGTCCATGTTCGGAATCACTTTGGGGTTTCCGAGTTGAACAGAGGGCCTGATTCAGAGCCGGACACTCTGACCAGAGCGTTCGCTCCGAATCAGGGCCCTCCTACCTTAAAATGGAGTGGCCTCCTGGCCGCTCGTATAGCTGTGGGTGACCACCCACAGCTATAGCGAGTGGCCATGATGATGGTCGCGATGGTCAAGATCATCGCGACCATCAGGCTTGCGACGAGACCCTGCGGTAGGGTCTCGCTGCCGCAAGCCCTGGAGTGATTTTGGCTCTGTCAGAGCCAAAATCACTCCCACTGACATCACTAGTGATGTCAGTGAGGCCGGACTCAGATGGTAGGCGTTCCCATGGGAACGCCTCCGTCTGGCAGCCACGCCCCTGGCACGCCCACCAAAGGGGGCGTGCTGTCACTCACCATCGACAGCACGCCCCCTTTGGTGCGAGACCCATAACGACAGCTTGGCTGTCGCTATGCGGGTCACGCGCATGCGCATGACGGAGCTCCCTCCGTTGTGCGCATGCGCATTAGGGCACCATCAACCCGCTTGCGAGCGTAGGACGCTCGCGAGCGGGTCTGAATTAGGCCCAGAGTCCCAGCTCGGTTCTGCTGAAGGTTCTCAACTCAGATTTAAAATCCGAGCTCGGGTTTTGGATTGCAGATAGGTCCAAATGATTTACCTGTTTTATAGATTTTTATTTTTTTTTATAGATTTTTTAACATTTTTAAAGGAATCCAAAACCAAATCCGAATACTTGAGGGTGTTTTTGCCAAAAACAAAACACGATGATGAATTAGACTTATACCAAAGCACGGGGGTCTGCGCACATCTCACATTTTTTTACAGGTGCCAGCGGGTCTTAATGTCCAGGCACGCTGGCACTTTTGGTTTGACAAGTGCCATCATACTGGGATAGGTTTGCTGGGACCTGTAGGCCTCCTGTAAAAAACAATATTATATAACTATTACATTACTATTACCTCCACACCTCAAACCCAGGGAAGAGCTGTTCGTCCTTGGGGAGGAGGGACCCCTAGGAGTTTCAGCCTTGGGCTGACCAGTTTGGGGCTGATGGCTGTTATGGCAGGGAGACCCCATGCTGAGACCCCATTTTTTTTCTTCTAACTTTAACCATTTATTAATATGTTTTGCTAACGAAGCCTTCAAATATCATAGTGATCTGTGCAGGCTTCACCAAAACTCAGGTCTATGGTTTGGGCGGGTTTGCTGTCATTTTATGGTTTTTAGTAGTTTTGCTGGAATGGTACAAAGGTAAGTGATAATCTGCTAGAGGGTACAAAAAAAAAGTTTACGTTAGTAAAAACTGAAAAATAATGTGGATTTCAACGTTATAAAAAAGGCATTTTTCAGTGAACAAGTAATGTTATCTGTTCTGCAGTAATGATAGAGAGGCTGCATGGGCCGTAATGCAGGCCCAATGGGCTTTGGAGAACTGGAAGAAGGTCCTATAGACTCAGTGGCGTCCCTCCCTGTGGTGACACCCGGTGCGGGGACGGTTGTAGAGTGTGTGGCAAACAAGGGTGTGGCCTTGTTTGCAGGGGCGTGGTATCATAGGCAGGGGGTGTGGCCTCACGGGCCAAATACCCGTTTAGTCACTCCGGGGTTCCCGGAGGTGCGGGTTGCCCCTGGGGACCACTCTGTGTGCAGTGCCGGCTCCCTCACACTGTCAGGAGCAGAGTGCTGCTCGTAATGCTACAGTGCAGCACCCAGCTCCTGTCACTGAGGGGGATTGGGCACTTTGATATCACTCCTCGGCGGGTGAAACCCGGTTGCGGCCCGCACCTCTCCTTGTGACGCCACTGTATAGACTGATGTATCAAAATTTTAAAACTTAATCAAGCAGGGTTTTGTACATCACGAGTAGGTGAAAGGCTGGTTCCTCGGTGTGTGGGGTTTATTTACTAAGCAGTGAATTGTAAAAGCTGCCAATTCTTGGAATATATAAGCCCACAATTTAAAAGGGCAATGATTTTCATAGTAAAGCACCCCATTCTCCTTTTTACGTTTTGGGTTAACCATGGTGCCTATTAGTACATAAACCCCTGTGACACCGGCTGTCAGACATAGAGGAGGAAGTGTGATGGTCTGGGGCTCTTTTGCTGGATCCCAAGCTGGCGACTGGCACAGAGTGACTGGTACCCTGAGCCAATATGGCTGTCACAGCATTTTGCAGTGCCATGCAATGCCCTCTGGTCTATGCCGAGTTGGTTCATCCTACAGCAAGATAATGACTCAAAGTATACCACCAGCCTATGTCAGCGCTACTTTTGAGTTAAAGAACCAGACGGCAGTCTCAAATCCTGGAACGGCCACAGAGTCTCCAGATTTACAGTACTCCCCATCCAGCTGGTTTGGGATGAACTGGACAGAAGGGTGAAAGCAAAGCAACCTACTGGTGCAATAAGTCTACAGGAACTTCTGCAACAGTGTTGAGAAGGGAAAGGGATTGAAATACCGGCGGCTGTTTAGCCGCCTGTTCAAATCCCAACAGCTAATGCCCGACGGATGAAGATCCCGACTGGGGCAAGTAAATACCCTAACCCTCCCCTGTCCCTCCCCCTAACCCTAACCATCCCTTAGTAGTGCCTAACCATAACCTCCCCCCTAGTGCCTAGCCCTAACCTCCCCATGGGGGTGCCTAACCCTAACCCCCTCTTACTGCTCCCTAAACGTAACCCTCCCGGGGGGTGCCTAACCCTAATCTCTCTCAGGGGGTACCTAACCCTCCCCCTAGGGATGCCTAGACCTAATCTCCCTTAAACCTAACCCTAACCCCTCTAGAGTCCCTAATCCTAACCGTCCCCCCCATGGGTAATGCTAAGGGTGCCCTGGACTTACCTTCGTTTGGGCTGGCGTCCTCCAAGTTCCGGCGTTGGGATTAACATAGGCGTCAACGCCTATGTTAAATCCCTTGCCGGAATTCCGCTGTCGGGATTGAGACAGTCTCATAACTACATCCCGTTGAGAAGAACTTCTTAAACAATATGTGATTTACATTGTAGAAATGCCACAGGTGTCCTCAACAATTATATTGCACCTACAAAAGGCGCCTACATTAATGAGTCAAAAATCTAGATTAAATAATGTTAAACAAAAAGATTCTATGATTTAAGAGGAAAACAAAAATTATATATATCCAATTGTTGTGTATTTGCTCCATGCATTAAGTTCAGAGTACAGTACATTGAGAATTTAAACAACCTAATACTACATCACGCTAATTACATCTTTACCCATCTGACCCAGGTTCCTGAGCTATATACACATTCCTCTTATCCTTATTATCTCCATCCTAATACTACAATACACTAATTACATATTTACCAATGTGACCCAGGTTCCTGAGCTATATACACATTCCTCTTATCCTTATTATCTCCATCCTAATACTACAATACACTAATTACATATTTACCAATGTGACCCAGGTTCCTGAGCTATATACACATTCCTATTATCCTTATTATCTCCATCCTAATACTACAATACACTAATTACATCTTTACCAATGTGGCCTAGATTCCTGAGCTATATTATCTCCATCCTAATACTACAATACACTAATTACATATTTACCAATGTGACCCAGGTTCCTGAGCTATATACACATTCCTATTATCCTTATTATCTCCATCATAATACTACAATACACTAGTGACATGTTTACCAATGTGACCCAGGTTCCTGAGCTTTATACACATTCCTCTTATCCTTATTATCTCCATCCTAATACTACAATACACTGACATCTTTACCAATGTGACCAAGGTTCCTGAGCTATATACACATTCCTCTTATCCTTCTTATCTCCATCCTAATACTACAATACACTAATTACATATTTACCAATGTGACCAAGGTTCCTGAGCTATATACACATTCCTATTATCCTTATTATCTCCATCCTAATACTACAATACACTAATTACATCTTTACCAATGTGGCCCAGATTCCTGAGCTATATACACATTCCTATTACCCTTATTATCGCCATCCTAATACTACAATACACTAATTACATATTTACCAATGTGACCCAGGTTCCTGAGCTTTATACACATTCCTCTTATCCTTATTATCTCCATCCTAATACTACAATACACTAATTACATATTTACCAATGTGACCCAGGTTCCTGAGCTATATACACATTCCTCTTATCCTTATTATCTCCATCCCAATACTACAATACACTAATTACATCTTTACCAATGTGACCCAGGTTCCTGAGCTATATACACATTCCTCTTACCCTTATTATCTCCATCCTAATACTACAATACACTAATTACATCTTTACCAATGTGACCCAGGTTCCTGAGCTATATACACATTCCTCTTATCCTTATTATCTCCATCCTAATACTACAATACACTAATTACATATTTACCAATGTGACCCAGGTTCCTGAGCTATATACACATTCCTATTATCCTTATTATCTCCATCCTAATACTACAATACACTAATTACATCTTTACCAATGTGGCCTAGATTCCTGAGCTATATTATCTCCATCCTAATACTACAATACACTAATTACATATTTACCAATGTGACCCAGGTTCCTGAGCTATATACACATTCCTATTATCCTTATTATCTCCATCATAATACTACAATACACTAGTGACATGTTTACCAATGTGACCCAGGTTCCTGAGCTTTATACACATTCCTCTTATCCTTATTATCTCCATCCTAATACTACAATACACTGACATCTTTACCAATGTGACCAAGGTTCCTGAGCTATATACACATTCCTCTTATCCTTATTATCTCCATCCTAATACTACAATACACTAATTACATATTTACCAATGTGACCAAGGTTCCTGAGCTATATACACATTCCTATTATCCTTATTATCTCCATCCTAATACTACAATACACTAATTACATCTTTACCAATGTGGCCCAGATTCCTGAGCTATATACACATTCCTATTACCCTTATTATCGCCATCCTAATACTACAATACACTAATTACATATTTACCAATGTGACCCAGGTTCCTGAGCTTTATACACATTCCTCTTATCCTTATTATCTCCATCCTAATACTACAATACACTAATTACATATTTACCAATGTGACCCAGGTTCCTGAGCTATATACACATTCCTCTTATCCTTATTATCTCCATCCCAATACTACAATACACTAATTACATCTTTACCAATGTGACCCAGGTTCCTGAGCTATATACACATTCCTCTTACCCTTATTATCTCCATCCTAATACTACAATACACTAATTACATCTTTACCAATGTGACCCAGGTTCCTGAGCTATATACACATTCCTCTTATCCTTATTATCTCCATCCTAATACTACAATGCATTAATGACATATTTACCAATGTGACCCAGGTTCCTGAGCTATATACACATTCCTCTTATCCTTATTATCTCCATCCTAATACTACAATATACTAATTACATCTTTACCAATGTGACCCAGGTTCCTGAGCTATATACACATTCCTCTTATCCTTATTATCTCCATCCTAATACTACAATACACTAATTACATCTTTACCAATGTGACCCAGGTTCCTGAGCTATATACACATTCCTCTTATCCTTATTATCTCCATCCTAATACTACAATACACTAATTACATCTTTACCAATGTGACCCAGGTTCCTGAGCTATATACACATTCCTCTTATCCTTATTATCTCCATCCTAATACTACAATGCATTAATGACATATTTACCAATGTGACCCAGGTTCCTGAGCTATATACACATTCCTCTTATCCTTATTATCTCCATCCTAATACTACAATATACTAATTACATCTTTACCAATGTGACCCAGGTTCCTGAGCTATATACACATTCCTCTTATCCTTATTATCTCCATCATAATACTACAATACACTAATTACATCTTTACCAATGTGACCCAGGTTCCTGAGCTATATACACATTCCTCTTATCCTTATTATCTCTATCATAATACTACAATACACTAATTACATGTTTACCAATGTGACCCAGGTTCCTGAGCTTTATACACATTCCTCTTATCCTTATTATCTCCATCCTAATACTACAATACACTAATTACATATTTACCAATGTGACCCAGGTTCCTGAGCTATATACACAGTCCTCTTATCCTTATTATCTCCATCCTAATACTACAATACACTAATTACATCTTTATCCATCTGACCCAGGTTCCTGAGCTATATACACATTCCTCTTACCCTTATTATCTCCATCCTACTACTACAATATACTAATTACATATTTACCAATGTGACCCAGGTTCCTGAGCTATATACACATTCCTCTTATCCTTATTATCTCCATCCTAATACTACAATACACTAATTACATCTTTATCCATCTGACCCAGGTTCCTGAGCTATATACACATTCCTCTTATCCTTATTATCTCCATCCTAATACTACAATACACTAATTACATATTTACCAATGTGACCCAGGTTCCTGAGCTATATACACATTCCTCTTATCCTTATTATCTCCATCCTAATACTACAATACACTAATTACATATTTACCAATGTGACCGAGATTCCTGAGCTATATACACATTCCTCTTATCCTTATTATCTCCATCCTAATACTACAATACATTAATTACATCTTTATCCATCTGACCCAGGTTCCTGAGCTATATACACATTCCTCTTATCCTTATTATCTCCATCCTAATACTACAATACACTAATTACATCTGTACCAATGTGACCCAGGTGCCTGAGCTATATACACATTCCTATTATCCTTATTATCTCCATCCTAATACTACAATACACTAATTACATCATTACCAATGTGGCCCAGATTCCTGAGCTATATACACATTCCTATTATCCTTATTATCTCCATCATAATACTACAATACACTAGTGACATGTTTACCAATGTGACCCAGGTTCCTGAGCTATATACACATTCCTCTTATCCTTATTATCTATATCCTAATACTACAATACACTAATTACATATTTACCAATGTGACCCAGGTTCCTGAGCTATATACACAATCCTCTTACCCTTATTATCTCCATCCTAATACTACAATACACTAATTACATCTTTATCCATCTGACCCATGTTCCTGAGCTATATACACATTCCTCTTACCCTTATTATCTCCATCCTAATACTACAATACACTAATTACATCTTTACCAATGTGACCCAGGTTCCTGAGCTATATACACATTCCTCTTATCCTTATTATCTCCATCCTAATACTACAATACACTAGTGACATGTTTACCAATGTGACCCAGGTTCCTGAGCTTTATACACATTCCTCTTATCCTTATTATCTCCATCCTAATACTACAATACACTACTTACATATTTACCAATGTGACCAGGTTCCTGAGCTATATACACATTCCTCTTATCCTTATTATCTCCATCCTAATACTACAATACACTATTTACATCTTTATCCATCTGACCAAGGTTCCTGAGCTATATACACATTCCTCTTATCCTTATTATCTCCATCCTAATACTACAATACACTAATTACATATTTACCAATGTGACCCAGGTTCCTGAGCTATATACACATTCCTCTTATCCTTATTATCTCCATCCTAATACTACAATGCATTAATGACATATTTACCAATGTGACCCAGGTTCCTGAGCTATATACACATTCCTCTTATCCTTATTATCTCCATCCTAATACTACAATATACTAATTACATCTTTACCAATGTGACCCAGGTTCCTGAGCTATATACACATTCCTCTTATCCTTATTATCTCCATCCTAATACTACAATACACTAATTACATCTTTACCAATGTGACCCAGGTTCCTGAGCTATATACACATTCCTCTTATCCTTATTATCTCCATCCTAATACTACAATACACTAATTACATCTTTACCAATGTGACCCAGGTTCCTGAGCTATATACACATTCCTCTTATCCTTATTATCTCCATCCTAATACTACAATGCATTAATGACATATTTACCAATGTGACCCAGGTTCCTGAGCTATATACACATTCCTCTTATCCTTATTATCTCCATCCTAATACTACAATATACTAATTACATCTTTACCAATGTGACCCAGGTTCCTGAGCTATATAAACATTCCTCTTATCCTTATTATCTCCATCATAATACTACAATACACTAATTACATCTTTACCAATGTGACCCAGGTTCCTGAGCTATATACACATTCCTCTTATCCTTATTATCTCTATCATAATACTACAATACACTAATTACATGTTTACCAATGTGACCCAGGTTCCTGAGCTTTATACACATTCCTCTTATCCTTATTATCTCCATCCTAATACTACAATACACTAATTACATATTTACCAATGTGACCCAGGTTCCTGAGCTATATACACAGTCCTCTTATCCTTATTATCTCCATCCTAATACTACAATACACTAATTACATCTTTATCCATCTGACCCAGGTTCCTGAGCTATATACACATTCCTCTTACCCTTATTATCTCCATCCTACTACTACAATATACTAATTACATATTTACCAATGTGACCCAGGTTCCTGAGCTATATACACATTCCTCTTATCCTTATTATCTCCATCCTAATACTACAATACACTAATTACATCTTTATCCATCTGACCCAGGTTCCTGAGCTATATACACATTCCTCTTATCCTTATTATCTCCATCCTAATACTACAATACACTAATTACATATTTACCAATGTGACCCAGGTTCCTGAGCTATATACACATTCCTCTTATCCTTATTATCTCCATCCTAATACTACAATACACTAATTACATATTTACCAATGTGACCGAGATTCCTGAGCTATATACACATTCCTCTTATCCTTATTATCTCCATCCTAATACTACAATACATTAATTACATCTTTATCCATCTGACCCAGGTTCCTGAGCTATATACACATTCCTCTTATCCTTATTATCTCCATCCTAATACTACAATACACTAATTACATCTGTACCAATGTGACCCAGGTGCCTGAGCTATATACACATTCCTATTATCCTTATTATCTCCATCCTAATACTACAATACACTAATTACATCATTACCAATGTGGCCCAGATTCCTGAGCTATATACACATTCCTATTATCCTTATTATCTCCATCATAATACTACAATACACTAGTGACATGTTTACCAATGTGACCCAGGTTCCTGAGCTATATACACATTCCTCTTATCCTTATTATCTATATCCTAATACTACAATACACTAATTACATATTTACCAATGTGACCCAGGTTCCTGAGCTATATACACAATCCTCTTACCCTTATTATCTCCATCCTAATACTACAATACACTAATTACATCTTTATCCATCTGACCCATGTTCCTGAGCTATATACACATTCCTCTTACCCTTATTATCTCCATCCTAATACTACAATACACTAATTACATCTTTACCAATGTGACCCAGGTTCCTGAGCTATATACACATTCCTCTTATCCTTATTATCTCCATCCTAATACTACAATACACTAGTGACATGTTTACCAATGTGACCCAGGTTCCTGAGCTTTATACACATTCCTCTTATCCTTATTATCTCCATCCTAATACTACAATACACTACTTACATATTTACCAATGTGACCAGGTTCCTGAGCTATATACACATTCCTCTTATCCTTATTATCTCCATCCTAATACTACAATACACTATTTACATCTTTATCCATCTGACCAAGGTTCCTGAGCTATATACACATTCCTCTTATCCTTATTATCTCCATCCTAATACTACAATACACTAATTACATATTTACCAATGTGACCCAGGTTCCTGAGCTATATACACATTCCTCTTATCCTTATTATCTCCATCCTAATACTACAATACACTAATTACATCTTTACCAATGTGACACAGGTTCCTGAGCTATATACACATTCCTCTTATCCTTATTATCTCCATCCTAATACTACAATACACTAATTACATCTTTATCAATGTGACCCAGGTTCATGAGGTATATACACATTCCTATTACCCTTATTATCTCCATCCTAATACTACAATACACTAATTACATATTTACCAATGTGACCCAGGTTCCTGAGCTATATACACATTCCTCTTATCCTTATTATCTCCATCCTAATACTACAATGCATTAATGACATCTTTACCAATGTGACCCAGGTTCCTGAGCTATATACACATTCCTCTTATCCTTATTATCTCCATCCTAATACTACAATACACTAATTATATCTTTATCCATCTGACCCAGGTTCATGAGGTATATACACATTCCTCTTATCCTTATTATCTCCATCCTAATACTACAATACACTAATTACATATTTACCAATGTGACCCAGGTTCCTGAGCTATATACACATTCCTCTTTTCCTTATTATCTCCATCCTAATACTACAAAACACTAATTACATCTTTACCAATGTGACCCAGGTTCCTGAGCTATATACACATTCCTCTTTTCCTTATTATCTCCATCCTAATACTACAATACACTAATTACATCTTTATCCATCTGACCCAGGTTCCTGAGCTATATACACATTCCTATTATCCTTATTATCTCCATCCTAATACTACAATACACTAATTACATATTTACCAATGTGACCCAGGTTCCTGAGCTATATACACATTCCTCTTATCCTTATTATCTCCATCCTAATACTACAATGCATTAATGACATCTTTATCAATGTGACCCAGGTTCCTGAGCTATATACACATTCCTATTATCCTTATTATCTCCATCCTAACACTACAATACACTAATTACATCTTTATCAATGTGACCCAGGTTCATGAGGTATATACACATTCCTCTTATCATTATTATCTCCATCCTAATACTACAATACACTAATTACATCTTTATCAATGTGACCCAGGTTCCTGAGCTATATACACATTCCTATTATCCTTATTATCTCCATCCTAACACTACAATACACTAATTACATCTTTACCAATGTGACCCAGGTTGCTGAGCTGTATACACATTCCTATTACCCTTATTATCTCCATCCTAATACTACAATACACTAATGACATCTTTACCAATGTGACCCAGGTTCCTGAGCTATATACACATTCTTCTTATCCTTATTATCTCCATCCTAATGCTACAATACATTAATTACATCTTTACCAATGTGACCCAGGTTCCTGAGCTATATACACATTCCTCTTATCCTTATTATCTCCATCCTAATACTACAATACACTGACATCTTTACCAATGTGACCCTGGTTCCTGAGCTATATACACATTCTTCTTATCCTTATTATCTCCATCCTAATGCTACAATACATTAATGACATCTTTACCAATGTGACCCAGGATCCTGAGCTATATACACATTCCTCTTATCCTTATTATCTCCATCCTACTACTACAATACACTAATGACATCTTTACCAATGTGACCCAGGTGCCTGAGCTATATACACATTCCTCTTATCCTTATTATCTCCATCCTTATACTACAATACACTAATGACATCTTTACCAATGTGACCCAGGTTCCTGAGCTATATACACATTCCTCTTATCCTTATTATCTCCATCCTAACACTACAATACACTAATTACATATTTACCAATGTGACCCAGGTTCCTGAGCTATATACACATTCCTCTTATCCATATTATCTCCATCCTAATACTACAATACACTAATTACATATTTACCAATGTGACCCAGGTTCATGAGGTATATACACATTCCTATTACCCTTATTATCTCCATCCTAATACTACAATACACTAATTACATATTTACCAATGTGACCCAGGTTCCTGAGCTATATACACATTCCTCTTATCCTTATTATCTCCATCCTAATACTACAATGCATTAATGACATCTTTACCAATGTGACCCAGGTTCCTGAGCTATATACACATTCCTCTTATCCTTATTATCTCCATCCTAATACTACAATACACTAATTATATCTTTATCCATCTGACCCAGGTTCATGAGGTATATACACATTCCTCTTATCCTTATTATCTCCATCCTAATACTACAATACACTAATTACATATTTACCAATGTGACCCAGGTTCCTGAGCTATATACACATTCCTCTTTTCCTTATTATCTCCATCCTAATACTACAAAACACTAATTACATCTTTACCAATGTGACCCAGGTTCCTGAGCTATATACACATTCCTCTTTTCCTTATTATCTCCATCCTAATACTACAATACACTAATTACATCTTTATCCATCTGACCCAGGTTCCTGAGCTATATACACATTCCTATTATCCTTATTATCTCCATCCTAATACCACAATACACTAATTACATATTTACCAATGTGACCCAGGTTCCTGAGCTATATACACATTCCTCTTATCCTTATTATCTCCATCCTAATACTACAATACACTAATTACATCTTTATCAATGTGACCCAGGTTCATGAGGTATATACACATTCCTCTTATCATTATTATCTCCATCCTAATACTACAATACACTAATTACATCTTTATCAATGTGACCCAGGTTCCTGAGCTATATACACATTCCTATTATCCTTATTATCTCCATCCTAACACTACAATACACTAATTACATCTTTACCAATGTGACCCAGGTTGCTGAGCTGTATACACATTCCTATTACCCTTATTATCTCCATCCTAATACTACAATACACTAATGACATCTTTACCAATGTGACCCAGGTTCCTGAGCTATATACACATTCTTCTTATCCTTATTATCTCCATCCTAATGCTACAATACATTAATTACATCTTTACCAATGTGACCCAGGTTCCTGAGCTATATACACATTCCTCTTATCCTTATTATCTCCATCCTAATACTACAATACACTGACATCTTTACCAATGTGACCCTGGTTCCTGAGCTATATACACATTCTTCTTATCCTTATTATCTCCATCCTAATGCTACAATACATTAATGACATCTTTACCAATGTGACCCAGGATCCTGAGCTATATACACATTCCTCTTATCCTTATTATCTCCATCCTACTACTACAATACACTAATGACATCTTTACCAATGTGACCCAGGTGCCTGAGCTATATACACATTCCTCTTATCCTTATTATCTCCATCCTTATACTACAATACACTAATGACATCTTTACCAATGTGACCCAGGTTCCTGAGCTATATACACATTCCTCTTATCCTTATTATCTCCATCCTAACACTACAATACACTAATTACATATTTACCAATGTGACCCAGGTTCCTGAGCTATATACACATTCCTCTTATCCATATTATCTCCATCCTAATACTACAATACACTAATTACATATTTACCAATGTGACCCAGGTTCATGAGGTATATACACATTCCTATTACCCTTATTATCTCCATCCTAATACTACAATACACTAATTACATATTTACCAATGTGACCCAGGTTCCTGAGCTATATACACATTCCTCTTATCCTTATTATCTCCATCCTAATACTACAATGCATTAATGACATCTTTACCAATGTGACCCAGGTTCCTGAGCTATATACACATTCCTCTTATCCTTATTATCTCCATCCTAATACTACAATACACTAATTATATCTTTATCCATCTGACCCAGGTTCATGAGGTATATACACATTCCTCTTATCCTTATTATCTCCATCCTAATACTACAATACACTAATTACATATTTACCAATGTGACCCAGGTTCCTGAGCTATATACACATTCCTCTTTTCCTTATTATCTCCATCCTAATACTACAAAACACTAATTACATCTTTACCAATGTGACCCAGGTTCCTGAGCTATATACACATTCCTCTTTTCCTTATTATCTCCATCCTAATACTACAATACACTAATTACATCTTTATCCATCTGACCCAGGTTCCTGAGCTATATACACATTCCTATTATCCTTATTATCTCCATCCTAATACCACAATACACTAATTACATATTTACCAATGTGACCCAGGTTCCTGAGCTATATACACATTCCTCTTATCCTTATTATCTCCATCCTAATACTACAATACACTAATTACATCTTTATCAATGTGACCCAGGTTCATGAGGTATATACACATTCCTCTTATCATTATTATCTCCATCCTAATACTACAATACACTAATTACATCTTTATCAATGTGACCCAGGTTCCTGAGCTATATACACATTCCTATTATCCTTATTATCTCCATCCTAACACTACAATACACTAATTACATCTTTACCAATGTGACCCAGGTTGCTGAGCTGTATACACATTCCTATTACCCTTATTATCTCCATCCTAATACTACAATACACTAATGACATCTTTACCAATGTGACCCAGGTTCCTGAGCTATATACACATTCTTCTTATCCTTATTATCTCCATCCTAATGCTACAATACATTAATTACATCTTTACCAATGTGACCCAGGTTCCTGAGCTATATACACATTCCTCTTATCCTTATTATCTCCATCCTAATACTACAATACACTGACATCTTTACCAATGTGACCCTGGTTCCTGAGCTATATACACATTCTTCTTATCCTTATTATCTCCATCCTAATGCTACAATACATTAATGACATCTTTACCAATGTGACCCAGGATCCTGAGCTATATACACATTCCTCTTATCCTTATTATCTCCATCCTACTACTACAATACACTAATGACATCTTTACCAATGTGACCCAGGTGCCTGAGCTATATACACATTCCTCTTATCCTTATTATCTCCATCCTTATACTACAATACACTAATGACATCTTTACCAATGTGACCCAGGTTCCTGAGCTATATACACATTCCTCTTATCCTTATTATCTCCATCCTAACACTACAATACACTAATTACATATTTACCAATGTGACCCAGGTTCCTGAGCTATATACACATTCCTCTTATCCATATTATCTCCATCCTAATACTACAATACACTAATTACATATTTACCAATGTGACCCAGGTTCTTGAGCTATATACACATTCCTATTTTCCTTACTATCTCCATCCTAATGCCACAATACATTTATTACATCTTTACCAATGTGACCAAGGTTCCTGAGCTATATACACATTCCTTGTGTCTTATGAACATTCCCATACTGGTATTCCCCTTTTCTTGACTATATTGTGTAAGCATTAGTTGCCAGCGCCTGCCCTGCACTTAACTTTATATTCAAAATTAATCACCTTTGACTGTGATCTTGAAGTTGACATTCTGCCCAGCCACCTCGCAGCTGTATTGTCCGCCATCTTTCTTCTCCACCTGCTCCACCACCAGACGGCGGGATTTGCCCTCAGACTCCACCCTCAGTTTCTTGCTGGAGGAGATCAGCTTCCCGTCCTTGTACCATTTCACCTCCGTCTTGGCCTGGGACACCTCACAGCTCAGGGTGGTGCTCTCGGTCAGTTTGACATGGACCTCCTTCTGCACCTTGTCCTGATTGGTGAACGCAGGCTCAGGTTCTACAGTAAGAAAGTAGTCATCGTAAGTGTAGTTAAGATTTGTATGCGAAATGTGATGAAAAATGTAGCCATTACTTTTAATCCCACCCACAATATGACCACGCGGGAGGAACTGGATAATCATGGCGACATGACCAACAAAGAAAATATATATAAAAACAACTAGTGGTGGGTAGAGTCAGCCATGTTAACAATACATTTTTTTCTAATACTTGTTATTCACTCAGGCCCTCATTCAGAGCCGCTCGTAAGCAGCCGCTCGTTCGTTCCGAGCGATGTTCGCACATCTGCACATGCGTACGGATTGTAATACACATGCGCGAACCAGTCAGTGTGGCCAAAAATCGTGTGCTCGCAATATAGCGAATGCCTGCTATTTTGAGTGACAGAATGAGGCGTTTGTGGGTGGTAACGTGGGAAGGTGCTTGAAAACGGGGAGTGGAGATCCGAACGCAGGCATGCTTAAAGGTCAAAGCGGGCGTTTTATGGGTGTGCATAATTAATACAGCAGCGTCATTGACCACGTCACTTGGTTGTTTTATAGTCAGAACTGTTCGCAATATAGTGGTAGCAAAAACCAACCACAAGAATAGCGAGCAGTTCATACGCTGTTCGATGTACTCGATTAATCTAATAATAGCTGACATGACGTATGATGCGAGCGGTCAGGGGGCGTATTTTTCAAATAAACGAGCGCATGTTTTGTTCGCTCGTTCAGACATGGAGGCGTCAACAGACCGCAAGGAGCGAACGGTTCATTTGAATAGCCACCCCCTTTTTCTGAACGAGCGAGCGCTAATTGCGTCCGGCTCTGAATCAGGCCCTCAATCCATTGGGTCTACTACAGCTTCCAAAGTTCCGGTAGTGTTCTTCTGTACAATATCATGATACCTAATTTAGGACAGATGAGTTCTGAGAGACATGAAGTTCATTGGCAAACTCACATGTGCTCGAAAACCCCTTCTAAACGATAATACAAAGAAAAACAAAAGGGGTTTTCTACACTATTCCAGAGCATAAGATATATAGGGACTGATTGGGAATTATTATGTTTAATGAAGTTCTTATGACCTACTGACGCACCTGTAACTTTTAGCGTAAACGTAACTGAGTCGTTGCCGACTTTGCATGTGTACGACCCCTCGTCTTCTTTCCTGACACATGACATGACCAGTTTATGGTGTTTCCCCTTCGCTTCGATGGAGAATTTCTTTGAGTTCCTGATCTCTTTGCTGTCTTTGTACCACAACACAGTTACGTTCTCCTCAGAAGTCTCTGAGACAAACTCCGTCTGCTCCCCAGCGGTCACCTTCACCTCATTGGTCTTTTTGGTGCTTGTGAATTGAGGAAGGGCTGAATAAAAAAAATGTTTGGGAGAGAAAATAATACAGTACATAAATAATGCTGTTTGCAACAAAATAAAGAGACACTTGAAGGGAGTTGCTAAAGTTATTTGTACTATTTCCTACCGTTAAAGAGCGTGCAATGATATCGTAATTGTGGAAAGAGACTTCTAGTTTCTTTGTGAATTTAACTTAAAGGGCGTCAGCTTGCACATAAAGAGTTCATTAGTAACCCGGGTTGTCTACCTTTTAAAGCCACTGGAATTATATTGTCTAAAGAACAATACACATAGGCCCTCATTCAGAGCCGTACGCTCTGAGCAGAGCGCACACTCTGCATGAGGGCCGGGCTCCATTTTCATGGAGCGTCCTCCTGGACGCTCGTATAGCTGTGGGTCACCACCCACAGGCTATACGAGCGTGCATTTTGATGGCCGCGATGGTCGTGACCATCGCGACCATCGAAATTGCGAGCCGGAGCCTGCGGTTGAGGTTTTCAACCGCAAGCTCCGGAGTGATTTTGGCTCTATCAGAGCCAAAATCACTCCCACTGACATCACTAGTGATGTCAGTGGGCCGGCTTCTGACGGGAGGCGTTCCCGTGGGAACGCCCCCGTCAGGGAGGCACGCCCCCGGCACGCCCACCAAAGGGGGCGTGCTGTCAATCAACATTGACAGCACGCCCCCTTTGATCGGACACAACGAGCGAAGGACTTTCCTTCGCTCGTCGCGTCTGGCGCATGCGCACGACGGAGCTCCCACCGTCATGCGCATGCTCAGTCCATAACATCGACCCACTTGCGAGTGGACAGCCGCTCGCGAGTGGGTCTGAATCAGGCCCATAATGTATGGAGATTAGTTTATTTATTTGACTTCCATATAGGGTAAATCAGGAAGTCATATCTCGTGCAGTGTTAATCTAAGTAAAATTCAAATCCATATATATAAATATACATACACACACACACACAAGTCAAGTAGCAGATTAACATTGAAAAGTGCTTGGACAATTTATTCTTGCTTGCAGTGGTCCCTGTTGTTCCTTTGGGTTTCAGAAATAAATAAAAATATTATTTTGAACCAACCACGCTCTGTCATTATTTATTTGTGACTGTTTGGGGAACCCTTGCCTCTCTGCTGAGCGTGGTCTGGGCTCATGTGCTTAAAACCGAAATTATAATTAGTAGCAACTTCAAGGAATGTTCCCCAGGACATGGATAAACAATTAATGTCATTGCAAAATGATAGATATTGGCTCAAATTGTGATCCTAGATATATAGGCCCCATAAGCAAATTTCAGTACACGACACCCATACCTGGTCACCTATTCCAAAGCAAAACATGCACTAATGCCACGTTAAATGCCAAGTGTTTATATTTCTGTAAAAACATGCACAATGCAGATCACAACTCAACCCACTGTGATTGCAACAGATCCCGATAGCACTACCCAAGGACAATGATCTCCTTAACAGCAGTGGTCTTCAACCTTGGCCCTCCAGCTGCTGTGGAACTACACATCCCAGCATGCACTGCCACCTTTTTGATAAAACAGCATGCTAAAACTATGGCAGTGCATGCTGGCATGTGTAGTTCCACAGCAGCTGGAGGGCCAAGGTTGAAGACCCCTGCCTTACAGGGTCATCATGAACCGTTTACCACTAATGATCCCACTAATAAGAGAGGGGTTAACCCAGAGGGTTCTGCCAGGCCAGAATAGGTCAGAAAACGTCAGTACACCTTCTCAGCAGCTGCAGAGCTCAGTGCCAGATCCGCAGTTACAGGACATTCCTTCAGCAGGAGATCCATGTCGCATGCCCTGCATGCACAACCTTTGCTATTTTGTCCTGTCTAATGCGGAGTTTAAATATGGAGCGTGTTGGTCCTGCAGCAAACACATTACGGGGGGGAAGGGGTCCCGGTCCCGGTCCCAGAGCCACAGAGGTGACTCATTGCACATGAAATTAGAATGTGTTCCCAGGGACCCTCAGGATGTTCTGTGGATGTTTAATCTGCAGGGCAGAGGGACGTTGATTATGAATTTGCAGAGAACATCAGGTGCCCCCCATGGATCAGGTGTGTGATCTCCAGTACACAGAGATTTGGCACTTCTGGCACCTGACAATGAGCGGGGGACGAGCTGGGCTCCCAAGCTGTCATTAGAATAAGCTGTTCAGCCTCGTCTTGCATTGGCCCCCGATTGTTAAACGCTATGGAGTATGTTGGTGCTATTTAAACATTAATTGATGTTAATAATCTCAGTCAATGAGCTCTCTGTACTTGGCCTGCAGCACTGTGATTGGCCATCAGAAATGAATCCAATCATTATTTTACTGAAGCTTTAACGCTTCTTCGCACATGCACCAACCATCTAGCTCCACTGCGCGTGCTCGCCAATAAACCATAAATGGCGAATGCATCGAATAGTTAACAAATGATGTGCGCATTACATCACAAATCACGTTGTGATGGCGGCATCGCCACAACTATGCAATGGCGCCCTTCCAATAACCATCCCTATTTCAGCGGTAGCATATGCAATCACGATACTTCCTCCTGATTTAGTACCCCGGCACCGCTATTGTACATGCGTGGCTTTCCAGCCATGAGCAATGGGCATCGGGTTCTACTCCAGCCCACCGGTCGCAAGATCGCTCTCCTGGTCTGGCTGCCCAATTGAAGGTAACGGGCTAACGACGTCTGAAGATGGTGTTGGCCCACACTTGCAAGATCTGCAAAGTTACTTTTTGCAAATCTTGGTAAAAACCATCCACATAAAAAAACTGTGGTACAACTACTGCGAGGACTGCTGGACGGACGGCATCTTCTGCTTTCTATATTGGTACATTGAAGGGATCCCAATTTCTGCCCTTAAATATGAAGAATCAGCAGTTTTTGTCACCAGAATTTTAAGGGAAGAAATTATTTGAGAAATAGACCACTAAGAATGAGTTACAATGTATCAATGATGGTATTTGTGTTGGAATGTGACAAGTTCAAAATGGACCAAAATTAATTTTCCTGCATAAGTTTGACAGAAGCCTCTGTGCTGCTGGGGGATCCTGCTCTTCCCACTATCTAACTCTCATTCTGTGACTTCCCCCTCCCACATCATGACACTGTCACACGCAGCCTTGTCCTCTGTAACACAACCACATAGGTTACTGCCTAACACAGCATCATCTATCTTCACTGCTGTGTACATTCCGCAGATCTAATTGGCTACAGGTCACAGTCTGTCACACGTTGAAATTGATGAGAAGTAGATAAAATAAACATTTTGACCATAGTTAAATATATTTTCATAAAAACACAAATGTACAAGAATAGGCACAAAAAGCAAAAACAGCTTTTACCCTGAGACTTCATAAATTTCTCCATTCATAACTGATCCCCAGTGTTTCCCAATGTTTTTAAACTAGAATATCAGACACCTCCTCTTTAGGGGCCCCAGATCAGCAGCAAACGGACACTTGGACACCAGAACAATGGCACACTGGCACATAGGGGCCCCAGAACAATGGCACACTGGCACATAGGGGCCCCAGAATAATGGCACACTGGCACATATGGGCAAGAGAACAATGGCACACTAGCACATAGGGGCCCGAGAACAATGGCACACTGGCACATAGGGGCCCCAGAACAATGGCACACTGGCACATAGGGGCCCCAGAACACTGGAACATAGGGGCCCCAGAACAATGGCGCACTGCCACATAGGGGCCCATAAACAATGGCACACTGGCACATAGGGGCCCTAGAACAATGGCTCACTGACCACAGGGGTTACAGAACAATGACACACTGACCCTAGGGGATACAGAACAATGGCACACTGACCCTAGGAGTTACGGAACAATGGCATACTGGCCCTAGGGGTTGCAGAACAATGGCGTACTGACCCTAGGGGTTACAGAACAAGAGCACACTGACCCTATGGGTTGCAGAACAATGATACACTGACCCTAGGGATTATAGAACAATGACACACTGACCCTAGTTACAGAACAATGGCACACTGACCCTAGGGGTTACAGAACAATGGCACACTGACCCTATGGGTTGCAGAACAATGACACACTGACCCTAGGGATTACAGAACAATGACACACTGACCCTAGGGCTTAGGGAAAAATTGCATACTGACCCTAGGTCTTAGAGAACAATGACACACTGACCCTAGGGGTTACAGAACAATGACACACTGACCCTAGGGGTTACAGAACAATGGCACATTGACCCTAGGGGTTACAGTACAATGGCACACTGACCCTAGGGATTACAGAACAATGGCACACTGACCCTAGGGGATACAGAACAATGGCACACTGACCCTAGGGGATACAGAACAATGGTATACTGACCCTAGGGTCTACAGAACAATGGCACACTGACCCTAAGGTCTTAGAACAATTGCACACTGACCCTAGGGGATATAGAACAATGACACACTGACCCTAATGTCTTAGAACAATGGCACACTGACCCTAGGGGATACAGAACAATGGCACACTGACCCTAAGGTCTTAGAACAATGGCACACTGACCCTAGGGATTACAGAACAATGGCACACTGACCCTAGGGATTACAGAACAATGGCACACTGACCCTAGGGCTTAGATAACAATGACACAGTGACCCTAGGGGATACAGAACAATGACACACGGACCCTAGGGGTTACAGAACAATGGCACGCTGACCCTAGGGGTTACAGAACAATGACACGCTGACCCTAGGGGTAACAGAACAATGGCACGCTGACCTTAGGAGTTACAGAACAATGACACGCTGACCCTAGGGGTTACTGAACAATGACACGCTGACCCTAGGGATTACAGAACAATGACATGCTGACCCTAGGGGTTACAGAACAATGACACACTGACCCTAGGGGTTACAGATCAATGGCACACTGACCCTAGGGGTTACAGAACAATGACACACTGATCATAGGGGTTACAGAACAATGACACACTACCCTAGGGGTTACAGAACAATGACTCACTGACACTAGGGATGACAGAACAATGACACACTGACCCTAAGGGTTACATAACAATGACACACTGATCCTAGGGGTTACAGAACAATGGCACACTGACCATAGGGGTTACAGAACAATGGCATACTGACGCTAGGGGATACAGAACAATGAAACACTGACCCTAGGGGTTGCAGAACAATGGCACACTGACCCTATGGGCAGGGCCGCAACTAGGGGGGGGCTGGAGGTGCACGTGCACCGGGTGAGCCGCTGTACCTGGTGCCAGTGACCTCCAGCCCGGCGCTGCAGAGAGGCTCCAAGCCGGACGTCCGCTGGTAATATTTATTACCAGCGGGCGTCCGGCTCCTTCTCTGCAGCGACGCGGTGTAGCCGGAGCCGGAGGCTGGAGTTCTCTCCCGAACTCCAGCTTCCGGCTCTCCCCACGGGCACTATGGGGGAGACGTCATGACATCTCCCCCATAGTTCCAAGGAGCAGCGGGCGGACCGGACGCGACGCTGGATGCAGGAGCGGGGTTCAAGGTAAGTATTTTTTTTTTTTAATAAGCTGCACTACAGGGGCATTATTATGGGGGCAGGGGCATTACCACAGGGGCATTACTATGGGGGCATAGGCAATAAGGGGCATTAATAATGGGGCATGGGCACTACAGGGGCATTACCACAGGGGCATTACTGTGGGGGCATGAGCACTACAGGGGCATTACTGTAAGGGCACTACAGGGATATTACTATGGGGGCATGGGCAATACAGGGGCATTACTATGAGAGCATGGGCACTACAGGGGCATTACTATGAAAGCATGGGCACTACAGGGGGCATTAATATGGGAGCATGGGCACTACAGGGGCATTACTGTATGGTGGGCACTACAGGGGCATTACTACATTACTATGGGGGTATTAACATATGGGCATTACTATGGGGGCATTACAATATGGGCACTACTGCAGGGGGAATTACATGGGGGGCGCCAAATTACTGTCTTGCCCCTGGTGACAAAAATCCTAGTTTCGGCCCTGCTATGGGTTACATAACAATGGCACACTGACCCTAGGGGTTACAGAACAATGACACACTGACCCTAGGGATTACAGAACAATGACACACTGACCCTAGGGATTACAGAACAATGACACACTGATCCTAGGGGTTACAGAACAATGGCACACTGACCATAGGGATTACAGAACAATGACACACTGACCCTAGGGGATACAGAACAATGACACACTGACCCTAAGGTTTACAGAACAATGGCATACTAACCCTAGGGATTACAGAACAATGGCACACTGACCCTAGGGGATACAGAACAATGACACACTGACCCTAGGGGATACAGAACAATGACAGACTGACCCTAGGGATTACAGAACAATGGCACACTGACCCTAGGGATTACAGAACAATGGCACACTGACCCTAGGGGTTACAGAACAGTGACACTGACCCTAGGGGATACAGAACAATGACAGACTGACCCTAGGGATTACAGAACAATGGCACACTGACCCTAGGGATTACAGAACAATGGCACACTGACCCTAGGGATTACAGAACAATGGCATACTAACCCTAGGGATTACAGAACAATGGCACACTGACCCTAGGGGATACAGAACAATGACACACCGACCCTAGGGGATACAGAACACTGGCACACTGACCCTAGGGATTACAGAACAATGGCACACTGACCCTAGTGGTTACAGAACAATGGCACACTGACCCTAGGGGTTACAGAACAATGGCACACTTATACTAAAGATAGAGAAAGCAAAGTTGAACTTTTACCTTTCACCCGGAGTTTGCTGCTGTTCTCGATCTCTTTACAAATGAATTTCACTTCCGCTTGGTCCTCTAGTTGGGTAATGTTCCTGATGATTAGAATGTGAGTGTTCTTCACCCGTTTTACCAGGTACCGCTCGTTGTTTTCAACCATTTTGCCATTTATTAGCCAAGTGCCAGAAGACACCGTGGTGAGGTCAATGGAGAAAGTCGCTTCTTCTCCTGCTGTGACTTCCACGGGCTTCAGAGGGGTTTTAATGGAGGGAACAGGTTCTAAAAGAGACAAGACAGTGATACAATGTCACACCATATAATCCAATCTGATTGGGTCCTGGCAAACTGATCCAATCTGCTACTATTCAGGCCACATGTATGTATAGCCAATGAGTCCAGATTAGATTAGATAACGGGCTAATCTGTTATTCATGGGAAAAAAAATTAAATTGAAATGAAATCTCTTTATGAATCAGGCAGAGAACCGATGTAAAGTTGAACACATTTTGCATCAAATAAAGTAAAATGCTGCAGAATTATTTGGTTTCCGCAGTTGCAGAGCTGGATGTATCTCACCATGAGCCGTATTCAATTTGAGCCGAGCCGCGTTAACGCGACCCGGACTTAACGCTGACTTTGCCTGATTTGGAGGCGGAAAAGTATCGCGCACGTTCCCGCTTTACCCTGTATTCAATTTGAAAGTACGCATAAATGGTACCCGGCGATACTTTAACAAGCAGAAAGTCCTGTCAGTTTTGGGGAAATCAGGCTGACACCCCCCAAAAGATGCTCTGACATGAGGGTTCCCTATGGTACCCCCCGATTTGGCTTGCTGAAGGTATTTGGTGTTTTTAAACGGGCTCAATAACTGCTAAATAGCATTTTTCTATACGTGGTGCAGAATAGTATTCAGGAGTATTTTTTCCAGAAAATAACTTATCCCAGCAAATTTGTGGTACTTGAAAATGGGGGTCAGCATATTTAAAGTTGAAAAAGTGAAGTTGAAAAAATCGTGAAAATCCACCTGCCGCAAGCCCCTGCAATGAAAAAAACACCTGGGGCATACTTGGGGACCCCCCAGAGTCAAGTTCGCTAGTTTTTAAGTTTGTACCCCAACATTTTTGTTTCACCCCCTTTTTCAAAGTAAATTTTTGGGGTGTCCTTAAATTGTTTTTTAATTTGTTTGACACAGATTACCTTTGGTGGACTGTCTGAAGGCTGTACGGGGGTTTAGGCACCCCTGGGGGTAGGTTAGGCTTGGGCACTAGGGAGGGAGGTTAGGGTTAGGCACTAGGGAGGGAGGTTAGGGTTAAGCACCACTAAAGGAGGATTAGGGGGGGGGGCAGGGGAGGATTAGGGTACTTACCTGCCCCAGTCAGGATCTCCTGTCGGGCATCCGCTGGCATTTCAATCTCATTCCCACCAATAGGTCATTAGACTTATCACACAGGACCTTATTGCATAGGGTTGTCAGTAACTATATTACTTTATTGGATAGACAAATCACATGACCACAAAACAGTGAATGATTGGCTTCCTCAAAAGAATAAATCCTGCCACGTACACGCTGGCCGATATTGTGAACGATTAAACGAAAACTATATCGTTATAGTTCAATCTTTCACAATATCGTCCAGTGTGTATGCAAGATATCGTGAACGATGCCTACTCCAGCGGATTGTTAATGATATCTTTCATCGCCTGAACATGCAGGCCAACCTGACTATGGGCCTGATTCAGACCCGGTCGCTAAGCTGCGCTTGCTCGCTAGGGGCGACAATCGCACATCTGCACATGCGTATGAGTCGCAGTGCATGTGCGCAAGCCAGTCACTGCGATCGGGAATCGTGCGCTCGTTGTACACAGATTGAGCGCTACTTTGAGTGACAGATAGCGCCGTTTGTGGGTGGTAACGGTAAGGTGCTTGTGAACGGGGTGTGTTGGTGCGAACGCAGGCATGTCTGGGCGTCAAAACGGAGTTTAATTGGTGCGCATAATTAGCAAAGTAGCGTCATTGAACACGTCATTTGGTTGTTTTTTTGCCTGAACTGATCACAGTGCTTGCGGTGGGGTAGGGTCTATATCAAGGGCTGCGAGCTGCTCCGATGGCTCTCGATGTTACCGATGATTCATACACTTCCTGTAGATGACGTGGGTTAAGAATGAAAAGTGGGCGTCTTTAAACACCAGCGTGCACTCACTGCCGTCGCTCTCTAAGACATGGAGGGCACCCTTAAGCCAGACAATGCGATCGCAGGATTTGCATACTTGGCCCCTTTTGGCAAAGTGCGAGCGCAGCTTAGCGACCGGGTCTGAATCAGGCCCAATATCATCAGGTTGTGCATGTTCAGGGATGCTGCCGGTGACGTCACTGAACAATATCGTTAACGACATTGAGCCCAGCAGACACTTAACGATTCGCTCCATGAGCAATTTCGTTAAGTGTGAGCCTTGAGAAAACTTAACACAGCGAAATGCACCTCAGCACACCCGCTGTGGGTTACTACATTTGTGTAATGTCATGTATTCCTGCTGTATGTGATTGTATAGAGACACTTAGGAAGCAGGTTAATCCTGTGAGCTGAGAGCAGTGAAGAGACATGGGATGAATATACTAATACTACACTGTCTCTTCCAATGTAACAGTTTCTATATTTGGTTACATTATTACAGAGCCAGCTGTGATTATACAGTATAATCATTTATTGGGCAGCTATGTCTGAACAAGTGCCATAAAATCCTTAACATCTTACTAGTACACAATCTGCACTGTGAGATTGTTGTTAATTAGTGGAATGAAATTATACTGTAATGTAATATACTCCCAACAGGTTCAACTACTATATATAAGCATCTTATAAGGGAAATATAAGTAAAAAAAATATACAGATATAATTAAACTCTGTATACTGTGCACACACCTCTCTGAATGTATGAAAGTTGGCTCACTGGCTCAGCAAATAGAAACTATGAATTGTATTATAACACCATACGCTAATTCTGTGTTTATTTTTTCATTAATATAAATATTTGATGGACAGCCTCTTATCGCATGGTGGAAAAATTATATAATTACTGACAACCCTATGCAATTGAAGCTCCCAATGTTTTATGACACAGCAGCATATGAGTAAAATATCCCATTCTCAGGAGGGTTCTATAATTGATAAAAAGCCATTTTCACCAATACTGATGACGGCAGGGTCATGAAGAAATACTAAGGTGTCAATCCAATTAGGTGCAAATTGCGAGTAGCAAGTTTGTTTCATGAAACTCACAGACTCCGCACAAATGCGCGCGCTCAAGAATTCTCCAATCCAATTAAAAATGCCTATTTGCGGTACTCGCGGCAGAACTTTGCGAATTGACTGGCAAATGCGATGTGAGAGAGGTGCATGAAAAAGAGGGGAGACCCTCCTGGACCCCTCAAAATTGATAATTTTGTTAGCAGGACCATATAGAAGGCTGTTTGTGGGCATTAGGGAGGTACTGAAGGTTTCTGAATGGTCTCAAATGGATGATTTGTGGTTTTTTGTAAAAAATGAAAAAAAAAATGAAAACAAAACTAACTTTTTTCATTTAATCTCAAACAAAAATTAAAAAAAAGTAGGAAAAAAGGTGATTTTGGGGCAATTTAAGGGCACTTGTTTTTTTATAATTTTTTTTTTTTTAATTTTTCAATTATTTTTCAATTAAAAAAATACTGTTATTGCAGGGTAACCCAGGTAGCTTCTTGGTGTAAAAGGGGACAGGGTTGGATTCCCGGGTCGAATGACCCAGCAATACATTCCAGGTAACTTGCAGGGTTTAACACAGGAATGACCCGTGAAACCCTGCAATGTAAACGACGCGATCCGGATCACGATGACCTGGATTGTGCCACATGCCTGCTGACTGGCCGGCTGCAGTGGCGTTTGGAGATGAGGTCCCGGAATTTAGGTATATAAGCAGTAAAATTAAAGTTGGGGTGCCTAAACTAATGAAACAGTTGATTTTGGGGGAAATTGAGGCCATTTTTTAACCCCCAAAAATGACATGTAATTATTGGACTAATTAAGCTAATTGGAAACCTCCAATTGCCTAATTAGTCATGGGGGGGAGGGTCTAAGGGAGGTGCATATGGAAAAATGCGAATTAACTTTAGAAGAACCCAATTGAGAGGTTTTCCTTTAGAATTATATCTAATCTTGGGAAGACTTCACACTAATACAGCATCTATATGACAGGACAACAATCTATATACAATAAGGAATAAATACAAGTGACACACAGTGAGGATCCCTTCTGTATTTAATACACATTTCTTCTTACTTATTTCTCAAAATGTATTTTTCTATGTTTTTATGCATAATTCCTTTCCTGAATATTTTGCTGATGGATGTCCATCGAAGGCCAATTTTAACTTTGATTTTAATAACAGTGAAAGTGAAGCTTTAATAGATTGAATGTATTGCACCACCTAGAGCAGGGATGAGGAACCTCAGGCCCGGGGGCTGTATAAAGCCCTCGGAATCATTTGGGATGGCCCTCTGAGATTTTTCTGTTAGCCTCATCTGGCTAGCGGGGTGTCTAGAATGACACCCTGCAGCCAGAATCTATGCAGCGGTGCCGCCTGGAGCTTCCTTATGACGCTTTAGACGGTCACGCCACTGCCCTTGCAGCTCCCCAAAGCATCCTCAGGATGCTCCAGGCATTGCTGTAATCCCTGGCGATTGTGGCCCCGTCCCCATGTGACATCACACGGAGGGGGCGTGGCCTGCACCGGGCCCATGGATGAAGTTATATATATCAAAATAGCCCTCGGCAGAAAAAAAGTTCCCCACCCCTGACCTAGAGGCTACATCCTTTCTTTTTTCAGTTGTTCCCATATTACTACAGTTGTCAGTAGGCTGCACCCCGACTACAAATATAAAAAAACATCTTAAAATAGCAATACAGGCCTTATTAATGATCGAAGATATTGAAATGTTTGCAGGACAATTCTGGTCCTTGGTATCTCTAAGAAATGTGCCAAGTCCATCACTCATATGGGGAGATTTACTAAGCAGTGTCGTAAATAGAGTAGTGTGATATGTGCTATGTCACAGGGCACCACAGGGCAGGGGGTGCTGTTCAGGCCTGTCAATTTTCTGTTTACAATCATTCTCAATTGTAGCTTCCTCTTATTTTATCCCCAACATCTCCTGCCCACCCCTATCTCCTCCCTGGCTGACTCCCACTCCAGGCACCTGACCACCTCCCCAAGCACCTTCAATCACGTCCTCTTTTATTTACACGCACATTTCAAAATACTGCCATACCCGGGACTGAAACCTATCACCTCTCGCATGGCAGTCAGACACCTTACACATGGAGCTATCTGCCCCACAATTTCTGATGGCATCAGAAATTTGTAGAAATTAGGGTTTGCGTCTAATGTCTCTATTTGTAAAAAAAAAAAGGTCGGGGGGGCACCAATGCTCTTTCTGGCCCATGGCACCAAAAAGTCTAGTTTCGGCTTTGGTACTAAGCTCTCGAGAGTGATAATTTAAAAAGTGACAAACGAACAGCTGCTCAGCTCCTAACTGTCACCTCACAGGCTGTGTTTGAAAAATGACAGGAGCTGATTGGTTGGTAGTTTTTCAATCTCCAATTTATCACTTTCCAGAGCTTAGTACATCTGCCCCAATATGGTGCCATAGGTTTGAAGATGTAGGGAGCCATGCTTCCTGGTGTTTGAGCAGTCCAGAAAATATAATCCGTTGGGCAATGTTTAGTGCAGCGCTAATTAGTCATAAAGAGGTGACTAAACGATTTTGCTCTCTTGGAGGAGAATCATGGTTACCGCTTTAGAGGGTGGATTCAGTTAGCCACGCGCTGGCTCGCCCCGCAAGTAAGTGCCGTCTTATGCTGCACTTAAAGTAGCCCAGAGATCGCAGATTTTTGTTTCAGCCCCACATGGTGCATACACAAATGCGCAACTTTTGGGCAAGATCAGGGTGTAATGGGGCAAGTTGATATGCTACTGCTGGTGTTTCAATGTGGCTCGTGGCGAACTGAATAGACCCTTGGGAGTATATTTACTAAAGTGAGTGTTTTTAGACGTGGAGATGTTGCCCATGGCAACCAATCAGATTCTAGCTATTGTCTTCTAAAAAGTGCTAATTAAATGTTGAGTAGAATCTGATTGGTTGCTATGGGCAACATCTCCATGTCTAAAAACTCTCACTTTAGTAAATATACCCCTTAGTGTGTTCATATGTTGTGTTGGCCAGGCAGAATAATGCTGATAAGGTAATTAGTATCCTGGCTCCCAAGAAGCATCAGGGGGGACTTATTGTACGCAGCAACAACCAAAGCAATACGTCTGACTCAGGAGATGGCAATGACATTTGTACATTTAGGCTCGTGTGTTATGACCATGTGGTCTTGCTCTACACCCCCTGCAGGCTTCCCAGCCCCCATTCTACAGTTTCTTCTGCTGCCCTTGCTAGGACCACAGCTGGTTCTATGTGTGGTCCAAATGCCGAAGTAACTACGTCTGACTGTGATGTATTCCAGTGACCCCAAGGATAAGTCATCGATCATCTTTAGAAGATAGATATGTGTCTTAGGGGGATTAATGGTATTTGGAGAGTAGGTGTTATATATAATATGTGGAATAGGTATTATATTAATGCATACTTGCCTACTTTTGAAAAAACATTTCAGGGAGATTGTTATAGCAGCACCTATGAGCGCGGCAGTAAAGTGGGCGTGTACTGCTACATCTGAGGGGGCGTGTCATACATGTGATAGGCGTGTACTGCTACATCTGAGAGGGCGTGTCATACATGTGATAGGCGTGTACTGCTACATCTGAGAGGGCGTGTCATACATGTGATAGGCGTGTACTGCCACATCTGAGAGGCGAGTCATACATGTGATAGGCGTGTACTGCTACATCTGAGAGGGCGTGTCATACATGTGATAGGCGTGTACTGCCACATCTGAGAGGCGAGTCATACATGTGATAGGCGTGTACTGCTACATCTGAGAGGCGTGTCATAAACCTGACTTACATCCACATGTAAATGAGCCCCAAAGCAGTCAGTAAGATCTACTTATTGATGAAAACACACTGTTACTTTTCAGAAAATACATGTAGCCATAGGGATCATTGTGCCTTATACCCAATGCAGGGAAATGATACTAATGATCCCATTGGAATGTATATACTGTATCTCTCTTTTTATTTATATATAACAGCTTCATAATAGGGGTAAGGTGGAATCAGGGAGATTACTAGGCTCTTCAGGGAGTCAGGGAGATTGCTGCTATGTCAGGGAGTCTCCCTGACAATGAGGGAGAGTTGGCAAGTATGTATTAATGTTGTGTCGGTGTGTACGGGGGAGGGGGCACCAAACCAGAATCTTGGCCAGGGCCCACGAGGTCTTAATCTGGCTCTGCAGCTGGTAGATAGACAATATCACTGGGCCCCCCAAAATGTGCACCCTGGAACCACCCCATAACTGTCACATTGTTTCTGGCACAAGCAAGTAATAACTAAAGGCGTTACTGACCGTCAGGTACTCACCGAGATACAACGTTCCAGGGAACTCCAGGTAGGGACTCTGGCCATAGCTGTTCACGGCACTGACCCGGAACTGGAAACTCCCTTCATCTGGCACGTGGCTGACTATGAATTCCGGGGTGGGTACGTTGGCTGATTCGTGGCACCTCACCCAAGTCATGGCTCCAAGCTTCTTACGTTCTACAATGTACCCATCGATGGGCACCGGGCGATCAATTGGGGGAGGGGACCAGACTAATTTCACAGATGTCTCAGTCTTTTCAGTCACCGCGGGGTTAATAGGGGCGATGGAGGGAGGTTTTCTTAAGACTGTAAAAAATTAGAAAGTGACAAATTTAAAAGGACTGCGGCAAATTTGCGTAACTGGAGATCCATGGCTGGTTACCGTAAGAGAAACTCCCAAATCGGAAATATTCAGCTTGTATTTTCTAAAGTATGTCCTATGAATACAATATCTTGTTACTCCAAGTCACTGACTTCTGATGCAATGTACTTCTGATGTAATAAACAAATCTGTTCTGACTTACAACACCCATATGTCCCAGTTTTTTCAGGACAGGTGCCTTTTTTCACCCAAAATCTTAAAATATTCACAATAATTATCTTCAAGTTGGAATAAATTCTGATGTTTTAACTTAACTCGAACCAAATAGGAAATATTGGCCATGATTCAGTGCCGGACGCTCTGACCAGAGCGCTCGCTCTGAATCAGGGCCCACCTCCATTAATATGGAGCGTCCTCCTGGACGCTCGTATAGCTGTGGGTTACCACCCACAGCATATACGAGCGTGCAGGATGATGGTCGCGATGGTCTTGACCATCGCGACCATCGCCAGTGCGAGCAGAAGCCTGCGGTTGAGGTTTTCAACCGCAAGGCCAGGAGTGATTTTGGCTCTATCAGAGCCAAAATCACTCCCACTGACATCACTAGTGATGTTAGTGGGGCTGGCTTCTGACGGTAGGTGTTCCCTTGGGAACGCCTCCGTCTGGCAGGCACACCTCCGGCACGCCCACCAAAGTCAACATTGACAGCACGCCCCCTTTGATGAGACACTACGAGCGAAGGAAAGTCCTTCGCTCGTCGCGTCTCGCGCATGCGCACGACGGAGCTCCCTCCGTCGTGCGCATGCGCAGTGCAGACCATCGACCCACTTGCGAGCGGACAGCCGCTCGCGAGTGGGTCTGAATGAGGGCCATTGGGTGGAGCAAATTTCAGACCACCTGGTAGTCCCATTTGTATTATGAGAGCCCCATGCTAACTATGAAGAAAGGGTAATACAACACTAATACAATAATGAACATGTAGCTGAATGTAAAGACACAGGGCCTGATTCAGAGACGCTCGTAAGCGGCCGCTCGTTCGCTCTGAGCGATGTTCGCACAACTGCGCATGCGTATGGGTCGTAATGCAGATGCGCAAACCAGTCATTGCGGTCGGAAATCGTGCGCTCGTAAACCAGCGAGGGGCTGCAAATTTGATTGACAGAATGTACCGTTTGTGGGTGGTATCAGGGGAAGGTGCTTGAAAACAGGGGAGTGGAGATCCGAACGCAGGCATGCCTAATGGTCAAAAGGGCGTTTAATGGGAGTGCATAATTAGTAAAGGAGCGACATCGACCACATCACTTGGTTGTCTTTTAGCCTGAACTGCTCGCAGTGATAGCTGTAGGATGAATCTACCACAAGCACTGCGAGCAGTTCAGATGCCTTTCGATGTTCCCGATTAATCTAATAAATAACGGAGATGACGTGTGATGCGAACGGCAAAGGGGCGTCTTTACAAAACAGCGAGTGCATTTTTCGGACGCTTGCTCAGACATAGAGGCGTCAACACACCCGCAAAAAGAGAGCACTCAATTTAAATATCCGGCCCCTTTTTGAGAACGAGCGTCTGCAAATAGCGTCCGGGTCTGAATCAGGCCCACAGAGTTATTAATCTGTCTTTCATGAGATAATCCGACCATTTGGCATTTCATTACAGACTATTTCCCCTTTAAAATCAGTAAATGTATCCCCCAATTGGACACTTAATTCTCTTAATCATCTGAGTGTACAAATTGTATAAATAGCAGAACACGGATCAGCTTCAGGCCTCTGTCACTCTGAAACATACAGTTGGCAGATACCTGACACTGTGTCATCACCCGCTAGTAACCGATAGGAAAATCAGTTTATGACATTCAACCGGAGATGTCTACAAAGGTTAAGGACTAAGACACTCATCCCTGCAAATAGCTTTTCACACATCTCGACGAATATAAAAAACAGTTACAGTAACTAATTATTCAAATCGAACTTCCTATTCATATGGAATTTGTACTCATGTTACAAACACAACAATAGCATTAAGAAAAAAAAGCACATCTCTCGTTTGACATATGCAAAAACTAAAAAGGGTAGAAACCAAATCGGTACTAAACAGGCGCTGTATTGAGTTGTTCAACCGAGCGGCTACTCAAAAGATAGGGGTAGTCAGTCCCTAGTACAAACAGTATAGCAATCACAAGGGTCACCCAGCAGCACAGAGTATATCAGGAGATGAGTGATGTGTTAGTGAGGACAGGGCTGCATGTGACAGGGGCAGTGACATGATGTGAGGAGGGGAATGGAGGCAGCAGGAAGCCACAGACTGAGATTTATATAGTGGGAGGAGCAGGGTCTTCCAGCAGCACAGAGTATATCAGGAGATGAGGGATGTATTAGTGAGGACAGGGCTGCATGTGACAGGGGCAGTGACATGATGTGAGGAGGGGATTGGAGGAAGCAGGAAGCCACAGTAGATGGACTGGTGGGCTATGCTGAGTTTTGCACATACAGAGGTCATCTCTTGCACAATGTGTAGGACTGGTGCAGGTACTCGCTGACTATGATGGCGGCTATTTGAACAAGCAGATGGACAGGGGCAGCCATTTGTACAAGTGGCCTGCATACGGGAGAATATCCGCGTTTATTACAGACTGTATATTTAGGATAGTGATATATCTGTGGAACTGAGATCAGATATAATAGGCCATAAACACTCACTGGTGACTGTAAATTTGGTGGATGTTTTACACTCATCGGCTAGGAAGGCGATCTCCCCAGAATCGCTGTTCTGGCATTCCCGGATAATCATGGTATGTTGTTTGCCAGAAGACGTGATAGAGATCCGCCCACCGGGTTTTACTTCTTCCCCATTGATAATCCATTTGGACTTCTGGCAATCGTTGTCCAGCTCAACGCAAAATATGGCCGTATCATTCACCGGGACGGCTGTCCTGCGCGGCAGCTTTTTAATGATGTTCCCTTTATGGGAGAAAAACAAAAACAAAGTGGTGATTTCTCTAACAGCTTCACACGGGCAGGTGACAGTCTGATGCGGCATGCACTGAAGGAGCTGGCAGGGCAGGAGTCGTTATGTACTAATGCATCATTTTATCTGCCCAGCATATACTGTACATAGGTATATAGTGTTCACTCTAGCTCCGGCGGCAGGCAGGGCATGCGTGCGCCCGAAAAGGGGGCGTGGCCATTGAAAAGGGGGCGTGTCTATAAGACGCGTCCCCTTCGTCACTCTTGGGGGCGAACCCGGCACTTACGGACATGCCGGGCAGCCCCCAAGCGCAGCAGACAGGGAGAATAGATGCCGGGCTGCCCTGTAACATGGCAGTTAGGAGGTGATTGGCTGGTACTTTATCTTCGTTGACGTTATCTCCATCCAAGGCTTAGTAAATAGACCCCATAGATACACAACCTGTGCGTTATGATCCCAATTACAGCCTTAGGGGTATATTTACTTAGATGCGGGTTTAGAGAAGTTGCCCATAGCAACCAATCAGATTCTACTTATCATTTATCTAGCACCTTCTAGAACATAATAGCTAAAATTTGATTGGTTGCTATGGGTAACATCTCCACTTCTATAACCCCTCAATACCCCCAAAGAATTTTATTTTTGTTTTGGGGGTTCTTAATTATTGGCAGTTATAAAATATATTCCATTGGGAGTCTCCCCTTTTTTATTTTGGGGTCCCACAACAATGGCACTCTGCCCCTAGGGGACAACATTTGTACCCTGGACCCTAGAACAATGGGTCTCTGCCACTTGGGGCCTCAGGCATTAGGGGTCCCTGAACAGCGGCACACTAACATTTCGACTAGTCACAGCTAAAAAATGGAGGAGCACCAATGTGCAAATAAACATAAATTATTGCTAAACAGCTTCATAGGATGCTAACAGCAAAATGCATAATAGAACACCCAGAAAGGTGCATGACTAAAAGATATACAAAAACAAATCATATAAAGGTGAGATAAAGCATAGGAATGTTCTAGAATAAGTTACAAACTTGATATATGGGCAGATGCAGACTGCATGAGATAAAGATGAATTGGTGGAGACAGATATACAGTAGGTGGGCGTGGCTCCTGTGACATTACATTCCCCAGTGACTTATATGTAATGGCAGCGCTGCTACTGACATTCCTCAGGGAACATACTTCCTCAGGTTCTCCTGGTATATTGTCCTCAGGGTCACCTGGTATATTGTCCTCAGGTTCTCCTGGTATATTGTCCTCAGGGTCACCTGGTATATTGTCCTCAGGGTTACATGGTATATTGTCCTCAGGGTCACCTGGTATATTGTCCTCAGGTTCTCCTGGTATACTGTCCTCAGGGTCACCTGGTATATTGTCCTCAGGGTCACCTGGTATATTGTCCTCAGGGTTACCTGGTATATTGTCCTCAGGGTCACCTGGTATATTGTCCTCAGGTTCTCCTGGTATACTGTCCTCAGGGTCACCTGGTATATTGTCCTCAGGGTCACCTGGTATATTGTCCTCAGGGTCACCTGGTATATTGTACTCATGTTCTCCTGGTGTATTGTTCTCAGGTTCTCCTGGTGTATTGTCCTCAGGGTCACCTGGTGTATTGTCCTCAGGGTCATCTGGTATATTCTCCTCAGGGTCACCTGGCCTGGTATATTGTCCTCAGGGTCACCTGGTATATTGTCCTCATGGTCTCCTGGTATATTGTCCTCAGGTTGTCCTGCTATATTGTCCTCAGGTTCTCCTGGTATATTGTCCTCAGGTTCTCCTGGTATATTGTCCTCAGGGACATCTGGTATATTCTCCTCAGGGTCACCTGGTATATTGTCCTCAGGTTCTCCTGGTATACTGTCCTCAGGGTCACCTGGTATATTGTCCTCAGGGTCACCTGGTATATTGTCCTCAGGGTCACCTGGTATATTGTACTCATGTTCTCCTGGTGTATTGTTCTCAGGTTCTCCTGGTGTATTGTCCTCAGGGTCACCTGGTGTATTGTCCTCAGGGTCATCTGGTATATTCTCCTCAGGGTCACCTGGCCTGGTATATTGTCCTCAGGGTCACCTGGTATATTGTCCTCAGGGTCTCCTGGTATATTGTCCTCATGTTGTCCTGCTATATTGTCCTCAGGTTCTCCTGGTATATTGTCCTCAGGTTCTCCTGGTATATTGTCCTCAGGGTCATCTGGTATATTCTCCTCAGGGTCACCTGGTATATTGTCCTCAGGGTCTCCTGGTATATTGTCCTCAGGGTCACCTGGTATATTGTCCTCAGGTTCACCTGGTATATTGTCCTCAGGTTCTCCTGGTATATTGTCCTCAGGGTCACCTGGTATATTGTCCTCAGGGTCACCTGGTATATTGTCCTCAGGGTCACCTGGTATATTGTCCTCATGTTCTCCTGGTGTTTTGTCCTCAGGGTCACCTGGTGTATTGTCCTCAGGGTCATCTGGTATATTCTCCTCAGGGTCACCTGGTATATTCTCCTCAGGGTCACCTGGTATATTGTCCTCAGGGTCTCCTGGTATATTGTCCTCAGGTTCTCCTGGTATATTGTCCTCAGGTTCTCCTGGTAAATTGTCCTCAGGTTCTCCTGGTATATTGTCCTCAGGGTCATCTGGTATATTCTCCTCAGGGTCACCTGGTATATTGTCCTCAGGGTCACCTGGTATATTGTCCTCAGGTTCTCCTGGTATATTGTCCTCAGGGTCAGCTGGTATATTGTCCTCAGGTTCTCCTAGTGTATTGTCCTCAGGGTCACCTGCGTCAATGACCAGCGGGAACGCACATCGCTGGTTGTTGACGGCATATCCACTGCACGTTATTGCGGACAATGAACTATAACAATGTCATTATAATTAATTCCCCAGTGACTTATATGTAATGGCAGCGCTGCTACTGACATTCCTCAGGGAACATACTTCCTCAGGTTCTCCTAGTATATTGTCCTCAGGGCCACCTGGTATATTGTCCTCAGGGTCACCTGGTATATTGTCCTCAGGGTCTCCTGGTATATTGTACTCAGGCTCTCCTGGCATATTGTCCTCAGGGTCACCTGGTATATGGGACCTCATTCAGAGCCGGTCGCACAGAGCGTGCAGTCGGTCAGAATGAGGGGAGGACGTCTTGAATTTTCAAGACGTCCTCCTTTGCGGTGGTAAGGCTGTGGGTTAACACTCACAGCCTTACGACCGCCTAAGGTGATGGTTGTGATGGTCAAGACCATCGCAACCATCGGGGCTTACGACGAGACCCAAGGGTAGGGTCTCCCTTGTCGTAAGCCCCGGAGAGCTTTCGGCTCTGTCTGAGCCGGAAGCTCTCCACTGACATCACTAGTGATGTCAGTAGGGCTGCCCCCAAACGGTAGGCGTTCCCATGGGAACGCCCCCGTTTGGGCTGCCACCCCCCCGGCCCGCCTTCCAAACGGGGCGAGCTGTCAATCAACATCGACAGCTCGGCCCCTTTGGGTCGAGACCCGCTACGACCGGTGCTGTCGGTCGTAGCGGGTCTCACGCATGCGCAGGACGGCGCCGGCGTGCGCATGCTCTGTAGTGGGCCATCAACCCGGTCCGAGCGCATCGGCACTAACGACCGGGTCTGAATGACCCCCATTGTCCTCAGGGTCTCCTGGTATATTGTCCTCAGGTTCTTCTGGTGTATTGTCATCAGGTTCACCTGGCACATTGTCCTCAGGGTCACCTGGTACATTGTCCTCAGGGTCACCTGGTATATTGTCCTCAGGGTCACCTGGTATATTGTCCTCAGGGTCACCTGGTATATTGTCCTCAGGTTCTCCTGGTATATTGTCCTCAGATTCTCCTGGTATATTGTCATCAGGTTCTCCTGGTACATATTGTCCTCAGGGTCACCTGGTATATTGTCCTCAGGGTCACCTGGTATATTGTCCTCAGGGCACATATCCACTACACGATTAAGGAACGATTGAACAATAAAAACATCATTATCGTTCATTATACTGTGCAGTGGATATTGAACCCACACTGAACGACATATCGTTCAATGTGGGCACCCTCCTTCATCCATGAACATGCACAACCTGACGATATCGTCAGGTTGGACAGCAGGTTCGGGCGATGAATGACGGCGTCAACGACCAGCGGGAACGCACATCTCTGGTTGTTGACGGCATATCCACTGCACGTTATTGCGGACAATGAACTATAACAATGTCATTATCGTTCATTTATATTGTGTAGTGGATATGCGCCTTCAGGGTTACCTCAGGGACATCTGGTATATGGTCCCCAGGGTCACCTGGCATATGGTCCCCAGGGTCACCTGGCATATTGTGGCACAGAGAAAGTGTAACTGCTGGTTGGTACAAGGCTGTCTGGGCCGCTGGTGGTATCAGTGTCTAAATATGACTCTCTAAATCATATGCATCTACAGTATGTGCCCCCCTCCCCCTACCCCTCCACTGAAATGACTCCACCAAAAAGGAATCTATGCCGTTCCAAAGTAGGACGTTCAATACAGCATTATAGAAGTACGTTTTGTATCTTGTTTCATACGGAGCCAACCAGAAATACTTGCTGCAGAGGCGCCTATTCTGCTGAGTCTGCGATAATGACCCCCAGGCTGTACAGACGCAGCTCATCCTGGGTGTGGGGGGCAGGGACGTGGATCAGGTCACAGGTCACTCATGGACAATCCCCAAAACACCGTAACCCAGTCCTGCCTAGTGCACGGCTACAAAGGTCCCCAGAAAGGATTATGTAATATCAACATTACTGAAAGCATAAAGTGTAAGTAAGGAGCGGGCTTCAGAGCTCACTAGTTATAATTGTATAAGGTTCATTAAAAATGGTCAGAATGCAAAAAATAAATGTGCTGTAGGGGGAAAATGTGGGAAAACTTTTCAGCAGCTTTTCTAAAGCTTCAACAAAAGTTTAATGCTTATAATTTACGGCCGACCGTGTGGCCAGCTAGTGGCTGGTCGTCTCCATGCTGTCATGGTTATGGGCCTATTTATAAGTGGAGGCCTGGAGCTATGGTCCCAACCACCCCATTGTGAAGCTGGCCCTGGGCATCTTTTGTGGGTCATAAGGAAGTTGTGATCAGTTGGAGGTTCCCCGTGTTTGGCTGCGTACTATGGGCCTGATTCAGAGCCGCTCGTAAGTGGCCGCTCGTTCGCTCCGAGCGATGTTCGCACATCTACGCATGCGTATTGGTCGTAATTCGCATGCGCCAACCAGTCAGTGCGGTTGGAAAACGCGTGTTTGCAAAATTGCGAGTGCCTGCTAATTTGAGTGACAGGATGAGGCGTTTGTGGGTGGTAACAGGGGAAGGTGCTTGAAAACGGGGAGTGGAGATCCGAACGCAGGAGTGCCAAATGGTCAAAACGGGCGTTTTAAGGGTGTGCATATTTAACAAAGCAGCGTCATCGACCACGTCACTTGGTTGTTTCTTAGCCTGAACTGTTCGCATGATTGCGGTAGGAAAATCCAACCACAAGCACTGCGAGCAGTTCAGACGCCTTTCGATGTACTCGATTAATCTAATAAATAGCGGAGATGACGTATGATGCGAGCGGCCAGGGGGCGTCTTTACAAAATAGCGAGCGCATGTTTCGTTCGCTCGCTCAGACATAGCGGCGTCAACAGACCGCAAAGAGCGAGCGCTCAATTTAAATAGCCGGCCCCTTTTTCTGAACGGGCGAGCGCAAATAGCGTCCGGCTCTGAATCAGGTCCTATGCTTTAACGTTACCTTGAACGGACAACTCTGCGATCGTGCGGCTGCCCTCTTTCATCTCGCAAATGTAGACGGCGTCGTCATCCGCGGTGACGTTCTGCACGGTGAGCCTGCGGACGGTTCCCTGCTCCTCGATGTTATACTTGGTGCTCTGCTGGATCTTCGTCTCCTCTTTGTACCAGGCCGATTCGGTCAGAGAGTACGGGACCTCACACTGGAAAGTGGCCGTCTCCTTCTCGCGCACCTCCAGGTCTCTCAGCTTGGAACGGAAGGGGATTCTAGGTTCTATAAGACATCAGATAAAACAATTATTTATCCACAAAAGCAAAATGATTGCAATATTATAGGAAAACTGGAATGGAATGGGAGAAAGATGTTCATCATAAACTGGCCTGGATTCATGGAAAGACTTCTAAGGTGCAGTCCCTAAGGCGCAGCATCGAAGGTGCAGCACTTAAGGAGGGGCCTCAAAGGTGCAGCCCTTAAGGAGCGGCCTCTAAGGTTTAGCCACTGCTGAGCAGCCTCTAAGGTGTGGCCCCTAAGAAGCTGCCTCTGAGGTGCAGCCCTCAAAGAGCAACCTCTAAGGTGTGGCCACTAAGGAGTAGCCTCTTAAGTGTGGCCCATAAGAAGTGGACTCTAAGGTGCGGCCCTCAAAGAGGAAAAGAGTCAGCTTCAGTATAGGGTTCAGTTGACCCTATCTGAATTTGGGTTCTTAATGCGACGACAAGCAGACGACATCTTGGACAGGGCTAAAACCGCCTGTATGACCGATGCCGCAACTAGAGTCCTGGACTAGTGTTACTGAAACCATGAATATCAGGAATCTTTGCATGTAGTGAGATTTATTTGGAATCCCTGTATAACTGGGTGTGGGTGAGAAATATTATACAGTCTAATAATAACCACCAGGCTTAATACTTCCATTCTATTCTTAAGCAGTGGGACAATGTGTGACCAGAGGTATTTGGGGATAAGTGGCATCGGTGTGTATATATAGCAGATTGCACAGACGGGGGACAATGTGTGATCAGTGGTAATTGGGGAATAAGTGACATCGGTGTGTATATATAGCAGATTGCACAGACGGGGGACAATGTGTGATCAGTGATATTTGGGGAATAAGTGGCATCGGTGTGTATATATAGCAGATTGCACAGATGGGGGACAATGTGTGACCAGAGGTATTTGGGGAATAAGTGGCATCGGTGTGTATATATAGCAGATTGCACAGACGGGGGACAATGTGTGATCAGTGGTAATTGGGGAATAAGTGACATCGGTGTATATATATAGCAGATTGCACAGATGGGGGACAATGTGTGATCAGTGGTATTTGGGGAATAAGTGGCATCGGTGTGTATATATAGCAGATTGCACAGATGGGGGACAATGTGTGACCAGAGGTATTTGGGGAATAAGTGGCATCGGTGTGTATATATAGCAGATTGCACAGACGGGGGACAATGGCCCTCATTCAGAGCCGTTCGCTATTTGCGGTCGTTCGTTTAAAAACAAGGGGTGGCTATTCAAATGATCCGTACGCACATTGCAGTCTGTTCACACCTCTAAGTCTGAACGAACGAGCAAAACATACGCTCGTTTAATTGTTAAAAACGCCCCCTGGCCGCTCGCATCCTACGTCATGTCCGCTATTTATTAGATTAATCGAGTACATCGACCAGCGTATGAACTGCTCGCTATTCTTGTGGTTGGTGTTTGCTACCACAAATTTGCGAGCAGTTCTGGCTATAAAATAACCCAGTGACGTGGTCAATGACGCTGCTGTTTTAAATATACACACCCATAAAACGCCCGTTTTGACCTTTAAGCACGCCTGCGTTCGGATCTCCACTCCCCATTTTCAAGCACCTTCCCCTGTTACCACCCACATACGCCTCATTCTGTCACTCAAAATAGCAGGCACTCGCTATATAGCGTACAAAGGATTTTCGGCCGCACTGACTGGTTCGCGCATGCGTACTAAAAAGCGTACGCATGCGCAGATGTGCAAACATCGCTCGGAACGAGCGTACTGCCGCTAACGAGCGGCTCTGAATGAGGGCCAATGTGTGATCAGTGGTAATTGGGGAATAAGTGGCATCGGTGTGTATATATAGCAGATTGCACAGACGGGGACAATGTGTGATCAGTGGTATTTGGGGAATAAGTGGCATCGGTGTGTATATATAGCAGATTGCACAGACGGGGGACAATGTGTGACCAGAGGTATTTGGGGAATAAGTGGCATCGGTGTGTATATATAGCAGATTGCACAGAGGCGGACAATGTGTGATCAGTGGTATTTGGGGAATAAGTGGCATCGGTGTGTATATATAGCAGATTGCACAGACGGGGGACAATGTGTGACCAGAGGTATTTGGGGAATAAGTGGCATCGGTGTGTATATATAGCAGATTGCACAGACGGGGACAATGTGTGATCAGTGGTATTTGGGGAATAAGTGGCATCGGTGTGTATATATATAGCAGATTGCACAGATGGGGGACAATGTGTGACCAGAGGTATTTGAGGAATAAGTGGCATCGGTGTGTATATATAGCAGATTGCACAGACGGGGGACAATGTGTGATCATTGGTAATTGGGGAATAAGTGGCATCGGTGTGTATATATAGCAGATTGCACAGACGGGGGACAATGTGTGATCAGTGGTATTTGGGGAATAAGTGGCATCGGTGTGTATATATAGCAGATTGCACAGACGGGGGACAATGTGTGATCAGTGGTATTTGGGGAATAAGTGGCATCGGTGTGTATATATAGCAGATTGCACAGACGGGGGACAATGTGTGATCAGTGATATTTGGGGAATAAGTGGCATCGGTGTGTATATATAGCAGATTGCACAGACGGGGGACAATGTGTGATCAGTGGTATTTGGGGAATAAGTGGCATCGGTGTGTATATATAGCAGATTGCACAGACGGGGGACAATGTGTGATCAGTGGTATTTGGGGAATAAGTGGCATTGGTGTGTATATATAGCAGATTGCACAGACGGGGGACAATGTGTGATCAGTGGTATTTGGGGAATAAGTGGTATCGGTGTGTATATATAGCAGATTGCACAGATGGGGGACAATGTGTGATCAGTGATATTTGGGGAATAAGTGGCATCGGTGTGTATATATAGCTGATTGCACAGACGGGGGACAATGTGTGATCAGTGGTATTTGGGGAATAAGTGGCAGCGGTGTGTATATATAGCAGACTGCACAGATGGGGGACAATGTGTGATCAGTGGTATTTGGGGAATAAGTGGCATCGGTGTGTATATATAGCTGATTGCACAGACGGGGGACAATGTGTGATCCATGGTATTTGGGGAATAAGTGGCAGCGGTGTGTATATATAGCAGACTGCACAGATGGGGGACAATGTGTGATCAGTGGTATTTGGGGAATAAGTGGCATCGGTGTGTATATATTGCAGATTGCACAGGCGGGTATAGGCGCAATATATAAGGTAATATGTATCGGAGTTCTCATTCCCTATGTGTCATCAAAGCTAATTTATACAATGAGGGCTCATAGGGCAGAGGTGTATGCTATGCACGCAGCAGCCGCTTGTGATGACGGAGGACCCTTCTACTTTTGCGCAGACCACCCATCATGGGACTTGTACGCAAACCATCATCCTGTGTCTTTGATATCACACAGAGCTGATCACTGCAGAATATATAATACAGAGAACACAGGGAGGGGGGAGGGGGCTGTGTCTCATCCCAGGAGACCAAATACAACAAGGCTTCCTAATGATATAAATGCCTGGCTAAAAATACCAGAAGGAAGCTAAAGGTTGCTGCAGGGAATGTAAAAGCCAATAATTTACGAGTGACGGAAAGTCATTTTATAAGATTGAAGGTGGAAGAAGTCACAATTACAGATGTATATGTTTTATGTTTGCCCTAATGGTGGACCTTGGGAAATAATGCTGGAATTATCCATTATCTGTAATGAAATCCATTTTCCAAAGGTGACTGATGATATCCAAGGCACTGTACAATAATTGTAATGTGATACAAAGAGCTACATTTCGTATGTTTTATCAAATGCAGACAGTCTTCAATACATTCCTACTTATGTTTATACAGTGCTTCTCAAACACGGTCCTCAAAACACACTAAGGGCAACATTTACTAAGCGGCGGTTTGGTGGCGGGTTCTATTCTATCCTAAACCCTGGAAGTTTGATGGCGGGTTCTATTCTGTTCTAAACCCCAGGGGTTTGGCGGCTGTTTTGCAGCGGTTTCTAAATGACAGCCCTGTTCTATTCTATTCTAAAATGTGGTTTGACGACGGTTTTGCTATCTGCAGATTTACTAAAGCCAAAACCGCTGCAAAACTGCCATCAAAACACATTTTAGAATAGAATAGAACAGGGCTGTCATTTAGAAACCGCTGCAAAACAGCCACCAAACCGCCGGGGTTTAGAAGAGAATAGAACCCGCCATCAAACAGCCGCTTAGTAAATTTTGCCCTAACAGTCCAGGTTTTTAGGATATCCATGTCTGAGCACAGATAGTTAAACCAAACTGACTGAGATACTTATTAAGTCATCTGAGCTCAAACATGGATATCTGTAGAACCTGGACTGTTAAGCTGGGCATCCATCCACTATACAATTTTCTGTCAGATATCTGTCCAATCTGGCTGGTTGGAATGACAACCTTGTAATATATGGGAGCAAATTACAATCGTCCATTTGCTCATGAACACTGGAAAAAAATAGCCAAAAATGGTTATTCAGACAAATTGGTTAAAACAGAAATTTAACCAATTTGAACAATTTTTTTTTGTCCTTTTTTCAGTGTTTAAAACCATATGATTGACTGTCATTTGCTCCCATACATTACCAGGGTTTCATTCCAACCAGCCAGATTGGAGAGAGAAATCTGACAGAAAATTGTATAGTGCATACCCAGCTTCAGGGCCGGATTAACGGGGAGGTGACAGGGGCGATCATCCCTGGGCCCCCAGAAGTTAAGGGCCCCACACCCATCGGGGTTAAAGAGGACCGGAGGAGACGGAACCAGTTCCGCCTCCTCCGGCCAACCTAACCCTGGCGCCGCAGGGAGGCTCCATTTACCAGGTGACCACTGTAACCAGCGGGCACCCGGCTCCCTCCCCGCAGTGGCAGCCGGAGTCGGAGGCTTGAGCTCACGTGAGCTCTAGCTTCCGGCTCACACAGTGCACAATGGCAGAGACGTCATGACATCTCTGCCATAGTGCAGAAGAGCAGCCGAGCGGACTGCAGCAGACGCGGGGCTTAGCTTAAGGTAAGTATGAGCTTTTTTTTTTAGTGCAAGCGGCCTACTGGGGGCATCACTGGAGGGGGGCATTACTACAGGGGACATTACTCGGGGGGGGCATTACTACTGGGGCATTACTCAGGGCGGGGGGAGGGAGTACTACTGGGGGCATTACTGGCGGGGGGCATTACTACTGGGGGCATTACTCAGGGAAGAGCATTACTACTGGGGCATTACTCGGGAAGGGGGAAGGCATTACTACTGGGGGCATTACTGGGGGGAGCATTACTACTGGGGTCATTACTGGGGGGGAATTACTACTGGGGGCATTACTCGGGGGGAGGCATTACTCGGAGGGGGAGGCATTAATCAGGGGGCATTACTATTGGGGGCTCTACTAGAGAGGGACCATTAGTATTGGGGGCACTAATAGAGGGGCATTACTACTGGGGGCATTTCTACAGAGGGCTCTACTAAAGGGGGAATGATTACTGGGGGAATTACTATTGGGGGCACAACTACATGGGTATTACTACTGGGGGATTTATACAGGGGGCATTACTACTAGGGCATTACTATTGGGCACATGCCCAATTACTACTGGGGGGCATTACTATTTGGGGCACAACTTCAGGAGTATTACTACTGGGAGCATTTATACAGAGGGCATTACTACAGTGGGTACTACTAATGGGAGTATTGCATAGGGGGCACTACTACTGGGTGCACTGCATACGGGGCACTACCACTGTGGGCACTGACACTACTGGGGGCTCTGCATAAGGTCCCCATTGTGCATATGCCCAGTTTGTCACATTTAATAGGGGCCCCCACAGACCTTAATCCGGCCCTGCCCAGCTTTACACCCCCTTTTCACTAAAACCCCAGGTCACTGAACAGGGGTTTCAAGCAGTGACGTGAGGTGAGGTGAATAGCTCGGGAGACACACATGGAGATGGGTCTGAGTGCTGAGAACCTGTCTCATCCCCTACTCACTGTGACTCTCTCCTCACTACACCTTAAGGGGTAAATTTACTAAAATGGGAGTTCTATTTAAGAAGTGATGTTGCCCATAGCAACCAATCAGATTCCAGGTATTATCTTCTGGAAGGTGTAGACAAACTATAAGTAGAATCTGATTAGTTGCTATGGGCAACATCACTTCTTAAATAGAACTCCCATCTTGGTAAATTTACCATTAGTGTCCATTGATTCTCCTACCTGCATCACTGTGTCTTCTCTTGCTGCTGCTGACTGAGTTCTGATCTCTAAACACTGCAGTGCACTTCCTGGTCACATGACACATCCAAGGTGTCCATCAGTGTTCAACGCACACCCCCTATACTCAGAGACATGCTTCTATTAGCTCTCTTTCTGTGCAGATTACTGCCCGTGGTATGGCCACACCCCCAGCTAGGCAAGCAGTGTCTGACTACACAGAAGCGAGGCTGAGCTGTTGCTGCCTCATCTCTCTGCAGTCCCAGGTAGCTTCACAAAGCTGGTGAGTGTTAACTATAAAAATGATTACAATAAACATGTTTATAATTTATAAATATCTTCTTTGTATTATTCTAAATAATTTTTATACCAAATCTCAGGAGCATGACAGGGGAGCCTCCCCTGACTGCATGTCCCTGGTTTCAAGTCGTATAAATGCGGTTGAAACTTATTCACACCGCAGGCTGGACCAGGGATATTGCCAGGGCTTTCCTCAGCCAGCGCTTGGAGGTCCAGAATGAGGCACTCTGTATGCAGCGAACGGGACCCGGTTCAGATGACCTGGGGTGGATGTCTGTTTACAGTATACTGTCCTGCAACCCGGATCCAACCCGTCTCAGCACCAGAATTGGAATCCAGGGTCCCTGGACCCGGGTTAAGCTTTTTACACTGAGCAGCAACCTGGGTTACTCCAGCAATAACCTAAGTGTCGTGTAAGAGGGGTATAGGTGTGTCTTGAATACAGATTTTGAGAAGCACAGTTTTGGTAAATTATGTGTGTACAATATTTATTATGCTGACATTCAAATAAATACTAGGGACCCACATGTCTCTAAACCCATTATATAGTAAATAGGAATATTGGTAGCAAAGAATTAAAAAGCAAGTAACTTTGCCCCTTGGTAAAATTATGCTGCACTGTTTGTGACAGGCAGATGTAAGATCCACAGAGAGTTATACTTGGGAGTGTTCTAGCTCAGATCTAAATTGCAGTGTAATGATAAAGATGTCCAGCATCTGTGGGCTACATACAAAAAAAATATACTTTAGGGAACCCATGCACCAATTGATAGCACAGAGTACAAGGCACCCTATACCGATTATATCACATAGTGTAAGGAGCCCTGCACTAATTAGAGCACAGACTGTAAGGAGCCTGCACTGACTATAGCACAGAGTGTAAGGAACCCAACACTGATTATAGCACAGAGTGTAAGGAGCTCTGCACTGACTATAGCACAGAGTGTAAGTAACCCATCACTGATTATAGCACAGAGTGTAAGGAGCTCTGCACTGACTATAGCACAGAGTGTAAGTAGCCCTGCACTGACTATAGCACAGAGTGTAAGGAACCCTGCACTGACTATAGCACAGAGTGTAAGGAGCCCTGCACTGATTATAGCAGAGTGTAAGGAGCCCTGCACTGATTATAGCACAGAGTGTAAGGAGCCCTGTAAGGAGCCCTGCACTGATTATAGCACAGAGTGTAAGGAGCACTGATTATAGCACAGAGTGTAAGGAGCCCAGTACTGATTATAGCACAGAGTGTAAGGAGCCCTGCACTGACTATAGCACAGAGTATAAGGAGCCCTGCACTGACTATAGCACAGAGTGTAAGGAGCCCTCCACTGACTATAGCATAGAGTGTAAGGAGCCCTGCACTGACTATAGCACAGAGTGTAAGGAACCCTGCACTGACTATAGCACAGAGTGTGAGGAGCCCTGCACTGACTATAGCACAGAGTGTAAGGAACCCTGCATTGACTATAGCACAGAGTGTAAGGAACCCTGCACTGACTATAGCACAGAGTGTAAGGAGCCCTGCACTGATTATAGCACAGAGTGTAAGGAGCTCTGCACTTATTATAGCACAGAGTGTAAGGAGACTTCAATGACTATAGCACAGAGTGTAAGGAGCTCTTCACTGACTATAGCACAGAGTGTAAGTAGCCCTGCACTGACTATAGCACAGAGTGTAAGGAGCCCTGCACTGACTATAGCACAGAGTGTAAGGAGCCCTGCACTGATTATAGCACAGAGTGTAAGGAGCCCTGCACTGATTATAGCACAGAGTGTAAGGAGCCCTGCACTAATTAGAGCACAGAGTGTAAGGAACCCTGCACTGACTATAGCACAGAGTGTAAGGAGCCTGCACTGACTATAGCACAGAGTGTAAGGAGCCCTGCACTGACTATAGCACAGAGTGTAAGGAGCCCTGCACTGACTATAGCACAGAGTGTAATGAGCCCTGCACTGACTATAGCACAGAGTGTAAGGAGCTCTGCACTGACTATAGCACAGAGTGTAAGGAACCCATCACTGACTATAGCACAGAGTGTAAGGAGCTCTGCACTGACTATAGCACAGAGTGTAAGAAGCCCTGCACTGACTATAGCACAGAGTGTAAGAAGCCCTGCACTGACTATAGCACAGAGTGTAAGGAACCCTGCACTGACTATAGCACAGAGTGTAAGGAGCCCTGCACTGACTATAGCACAGAGTGTAAGGAGCCCTGCACTGATTATAACACAGAGTGTAAGGAACCCTGCACTGACCATAGCACAGAGTGTAACGAGCCCTGCACTGATTATAGCAGAGTGTAAGGAGCCCTGCACTGATTAGAGCACAGAGTGTAAGGAGCCCTGCACTGACTATAGCACAGAGTGTAAGGAGCCCGGCACTAATTAGAGCACAGAGTGTAAGGAACCCTGCACTGACTATAGCACAGAGTGTAAGGAACCCAGCACTGACCATAGCACAGAGTGTAACGAGCCTTGCACTGATTATAGCAGAGTGTAAGGAGCCCTGCACTGATTATAGCACAGAGTGTAAGGAGCCCTGCACTGATTATAGCACAGAGTGTAAGGAACCCTGCACTGACCATAGCACAGAGTGTAAGGAGCCCTGCACTGACTATAGCACAGAGTGTAAGGAACCCAGCACTGATTATAGCACAGAGTGTAAGGAGCCCTGCACTGATTATAGCACAGAGTGTAAGGAGCCCTGCACTGATTATAGCACAGAGTGTAAGGAGCCCTGCACTGATTTTAGCACAGAGTGTAAGGAGCCCTGCACTGATTATAGCAGAGTGTAAGGAGCCCTGCACTGATTATAGCACAGAGTGTAAGGAGCCCTGCACTGATTATAGCACAGAGTGTAAGGAGCCCTACACTGATTATAGCACAGAGTGTAAGGAACCCAACACTGATTATAGCACAGAGTGTAAGGAACCCAGCACTGATTATAGCACAGAGTGTAAGGAGCCCTGCACTAATTATAGCACAGAGTGTAAGGAACCCTGCACTGACTATAGCACAGAGTGTAAGGAACCCATCACTGACTATAGCACAGAGTGTAAGGAGCTCTGCACTGACTATAGCACAGAGTGTAAGTAGCCCTGCACTGACTATAGCACAGAGTGTAAGGAACCCTGCACTGATTATAGCACAGAGTGTAAGGAACCCATCACTGACTATAGCACAGAGTGTAAGGAGCCCTGTACTGACTATAGCACAGAGTGTAAGGAGCTCTGCACTGACTATAGCACAGAGTGTAAGGAACCCATCACTGACTATTGCACAGAGTGTAAGGAGCTCTGCACTGATTATGGCACAGAGTGTAAGGAGGAACCCTGCACTGACTATAGCACAGAGTGTAAGGAGCCCTGCACTGACTATAGCACAGAGTGTAAGGAGCCCTGCACTGATTATAGCAGAGTGTAAGGAGCCCTGCACTGATTATAGCACAGAGTGTAAGGAGCCCTGCACTGACTATAGCACAGAGTGTAAGGAGCCCTGCACTGATTATAGCACAGAGTGTAAGGAGCCCTGCACTGATTATAGCAGAGTATAAGGAGCCCTGCACTGATTATAGCACAGAGTGTAAGGAGCCCTGCACTGATTATAGCACAGAGTGTAAGGAGCCCTGCACTGACTATAGCACAGAGTGTAAGGAGCCCTGCACTGACTATAGCACAGAGTGTAAGGAGCTCTGCACTGATTATAGCACAGAGTGTAAGGAGCCCTCTACTGACTATAGCACAGAGTGTAAGGAGCTCTGCACTGACTATAGCACAGAGTGTAAGGAACCCATCACTGACTATTGCACAGAGTGTAAGGAGCTCTGCACTGATTATAGCACAGAGTGTAAGGAGCCCTGTACTGACTATAGCACAGAGTGTAAGGAACCCATCACTGACTATAGCACAGAGTGTGAGGAGCCCTGCACTGATTATGGCACAGAGTGTAAGGAGGAACCCTGCACTGACTATGGCACAGAGTGTAAGGAGCCCTGCACTGACTATAGCACAGAGTGTAAGGAGCCCTGCACTGATTATAGCAGAGTGTAAGGAGCCCTGCACTGACTATAGCACAGAGTGTAAGGAGCCCTGCACTGATTATAACACAGAGTGTAAGGAACCCTGCACTGACCATAGCACAGAGTGTAACGAGCCCTGCACTGATTATAGCAGAGTGTAAGGAACCCTGCACTGACTATTGCACAGAGTGTAAGGAGCCCTGTACTGACTATAGCACAGAGTGTAAGGAACCCATCACTGACTATAGCACAGAGTGTGAGGAGCCCTGCACTGATTATGGCACAGAGTGTAAGGAGGAACCCTGCACTGACTATAGCACAGAGTGTAAGGAGCCCTGCACTGACTATAGCACAGAGTGTAAGGAGCCCTGCACTGATTATAGCAGAGTGTAAGGAGCCCTGCACTGATTATAGCACAGAGTGTAAGGAGCCCTGCACTGACTATAGCACAGAGTGTAAGGAGCCCTGCACTGATTATAGCACAGAGTGTAAGGAGCCCTGCACTGATTATAACAGAGTGTAAGGAGCCCTGCACTGATTATAGCACAGAGTGTAAGGAGCCCTGCACTGATTATAGCACAGAGTGTAAGGAGCCCTGCACGGACTATAGCACAGAGTGTAAGGAGCCCTGCACTGACTATAGCACAGAGTGTAAGGAGCTCTGCACTGATTATAGCACAGAGTGTAACGAGCCCTCTACTGACTATAGCACAGAGTGTAAGGAGCTCTGCACTGACTATAGCACAGAGTGTAAGGAACCCATCACTGACTATTGCACAGAGTGTAAGGAGCTCTGCACTGATTATAGCACAGAGTGTAAGGAGCCCTGTACTGACTATAGCACAGAGTGTAAGGAACCCATCACTGACTATAGCACAGAGTGTGAGGAGCCCTGCACTGATTATGGCACAGAGTGTAAGGAGGAACCCTGCACTGACTATGGCACAGAGTGTAAGGAGCCCTGCACTGACTATAGCACAGAGTGTAAGGAGCCCTGCACTGATTATAGCAGAGTGTAAGGAGCCCTGCACTGACTATAGCACAGAGTGTAAGGAGCCCTGCACTGATTATAACACAGAGTGTAAGGAACCCTGCACTGACCATAGCACAGAGTGTAACGAGCCCTGCACTGATTATAGCAGAGTGTAAGGAACCCTGCACTGACTATTGCACAGAGTGTAAGGAGCCCTGTACTGACTATAGCACAGAGTGTAAGGAACCCATCACTGACTATAGCACAGAGTGTGAGGAGCCCTGCACTGATTATGGCACAGAGTGTAAGGAGGAACCCTGCACTGACTATAGCACAGAGTGTGAGGAGCCCTGCACTGATTATGGCACAGAGTGTAAGGAGGAACCCTGCACTGACTATAGCACAGAGTGTAAGGAGCCCTGCACTGACTATAGCACAGAGTGTAAGGAGCCCTGCACTGATTATAGCAGAGTGTAAGGAGCCCTGCACTGATTATAGCACAGAGTGTAAGGAGCCCTGCACTGACTATAGCACAGAGTGTAAGGAGCCCTGCACTGATTATAGCACAGAGTGTAAGGAGCCCTGCACTGATTATAGCAGAGTGTAAGGAGCCCTGCACTGACTATAGCACAGAGTGTGAGGAGCCCTGCACTGATTATAGCAGAGTGTAAAGAGCCCTGCACTGACTATAGCACAGAGTGTAAGGAACCCATCACTGACTATTGCACAGAGTGTAAGGAGCCCTGTACTGACTATAGCACAGAGTGTAAGGAACCCATCACTGACTATAGCACAGAGTGTGAGGAGCCCTGCACTGATTATGGCACAGAGTGTAAGGAGGAACCCTGCACTGACTATAGCACAGAGTGTAAGGAGCCCTGCACTGACTATAGCACAGAGTGTAAGGAGCCCTGCACTGATTATAGCAGAGTGTAAGGAGCCCTGCACTGATTATAGCACAGAGTGTAAGGAGCCCTGCACTGACTATAGCACAGACTGTAAGGAGCCCTGCACTGATTATAGCACAGAGTGTAAGGAGCCCTGCACTGATTATAGCAGAGTGTAAGGAGCCCTGCACTGATTATAGCACAGAGTGTAAGGAGCCCTGCACTGATTATAGCACAGAGTGTAAGGAGCCCTGCACTGACTATAGCACAGAGTGTAAGGAGCCCTGCACTGACTATAGCACAGAGTGTAAGGAGCCCTGCACTGACTATAGCAGAGAGTGTAAGGAGCCCTGCACTGACTATAGCACAGAGTGTAAGGAGCCCTGCACTGACTATAGCACAGAGTGTAAGGAGCCCTGCACTGACTATAGCACAGAGTGTAAGGAGCTCTGCACTGATTATAGCACAGAGTGTAAGGAGCCCTGTACTGACTATAGCACAGAGTGTAAGGAGCTCTGCACTGACTATAGCACAGAGTGTAAGGAACCCATCACTGACTATTGCACAGAGTGTAAGGAGCTCTGCACTGATTATAGCACAGAGTGTAAGGAGCCCTGTACTGACTATAGCACAGAGTGTAAGGAACCCATCACTGACTATAGCACAGAGTGTGAGGAGCCCTGCACTGATTATGGCACAGAGTGTAAGGAGGAACCCTGCACTGACTATAGCACAGAGTGTAAGGAGCCCTGCACTGACTATAGCACAGAGTGTAAGGAGCCCTGCACTGATTATAGCAGAGTGTAAGGAGCCCTGCACTGACTATAGCACAGAGTGTGAGGAGCCCTGCACTGATTATAGCAGAGTGTAAGGAGCCCTGCACTGACTATAGCACAGAGTGTAAGTAGCCCTGCACTGATTATAGCACAGAGTGTAAGGAGCCCTGCACTGATTATAGCACAGAGTGTAAGGAGCCCTGCACTGATTATAGCACACAGTGTAAAGAGCCCTGCACTGACTATAGCACAGAGTGTAAGGAGCCCTGCACTGATTATAGCACAGAGTGTAAGGAGCCCTGCACTGATTATAGCACAGAGTGTAAGGAGCCCTGCACTGACTATAGCACAGAGTGTAAGGAGCCTTGCACTGACTATAGCACAGAGTGTAAGGAGCCCTGCACTGATTATAGCACAGAGTGTAAGGAGCCCTACACTGATTATAGCACAGAGTGTAAGGAACCCTGCACTGACTATAGCACAGAGTGTAAGGAGCCCTGCACTGACTATAGCACAGAGTGTAATGAGCCCTGCACTGACTAGAGCACAGAGTGTAAGTAGCCCTGCACTGATTATAGCACAGAGTGTAATGAGCCCTGCACTGATTATAGCAGAGTGTAAGGAGCCCTGCACTGACTATAGCACAGAGTGTGAGGAGCCCTGCACTGATTATGGCACAGAGTGTAAGGAGGAACCCTGCACTGACTATAGCACAGAGTGTAAGGAGCCCTGCACTGACTATAGCACAGAGTGTAAGGAGCCCTGCACTGATTATAGCAGAGTGTAAGGAGCCCTGCACTGATTATAGCACAGAGTGTAAGGAGCCCTGCACTGACTATAGCACAGAGTGTAAGGAGCCCTGCACTGATTATAGCACAGAGTGTAAGGAGCCCTGCACTGATTATAGCAGAGTGTAAGGAGCCCTGCACTGACTATAGCACAGAGTGTGAGGAGCCCTGCACTGATTATAGCAGAGTGTAAAGAGCCCTGCACTGACTATAGCACAGAGTGTAAGGAACCCATCACTGACTATTGCACAGAGTGTAAGGAGCCCTGTACTGACTATAGCACAGAGTGTAAGGAACCCATCACTGACTATAGCACAGAGTGTGAGGAGCCCTGCACTGATTATGGCACAGAGTGTAAGGAGGAACCCTGCACTGACTATAGCACAGAGTGTAAGGAGCCCTGCACTGACTATAGCACAGAGTGTAAGGAGCCCTGCACTGATTATAGCAGAGTGTAAGGAGCCCTGCACTGATTATAGCACAGAGTGTAAGGAGCCCTGCACTGACTATAGCACAGACTGTAAGGAGCCCTGCACTGATTATAGCACAGAGTGTAAGGAGCCCTGCACTGATTATAGCAGAGTGTAAGGAGCCCTGCACTGATTATAGCACAGAGTGTAAGGAGCCCTGCACTGATTATAGCACAGAGTGTAAGGAGCCCTGCACTGACTATAGCACAGAGTGTAAGGAGCCCTGCACTGACTATAGCACAGAGTGTAAGGAGCCCTGCACTGACTATAGCAGAGAGTGTAAGGAGCCCTGCACTGACTATAGCACAGAGTGTAAGGAGCCCTGCACTGACTATAGCACAGAGTGTAAGGAGCCCTGCACTGACTATAGCACAGAGTGTAAGGAGCTCTGCACTGATTATAGCACAGAGTGTAAGGAGCCCTGTACTGACTATAGCACAGAGTGTAAGGAGCTCTGCACTGACTATAGCACAGAGTGTAAGGAACCCATCACTGACTATTGCACAGAGTGTAAGGAGCTCTGCACTGATTATAGCACAGAGTGTAAGGAGCCCTGTACTGACTATAGCACAGAGTGTAAGGAACCCATCACTGACTATAGCACAGAGTGTGAGGAGCCCTGCACTGATTATGGCACAGAGTGTAAGGAGGAACCCTGCACTGACTATAGCACAGAGTGTAAGGAGCCCTGCACTGACTATAGCACAGAGTGTAAGGAGCCCTGCACTGATTATAGCAGAGTGTAAGGAGCCCTGCACTGACTATAGCACAGAGTGTGAGGAGCCCTGCACTGATTATAGCAGAGTGTAAGGAGCCCTGCACTGACTATAGCACAGAGTGTAAGTAGCCCTGCACTGATTATAGCACAGAGTGTAAGGAGCCCTGCACTGATTATAGCACAGAGTGTAAGGAGCCCTGCACTGATTATAGCACACAGTGTAAAGAGCCCTGCACTGACTATAGCACAGAGTGTAAGGAGCCCTGCACTGATTATAGCACAGAGTGTAAGGAGCCCTGCACTGATTATAGCACAGAGTGTAAGGAGCCCTGCACTGACTATAGCACAGAGTGTAAGGAGCCTTGCACTGACTATAGCACAGAGTGTAAGGAGCCCTGCACTGATTATAGCACAGAGTGTAAGGAGCCCTACACTGATTATAGCACAGAGTGTAAGGAACCCTGCACTGACTATAGCACAGAGTGTAAGGAGCCCTGCACTGACTATAGCACAGAGTGTAATGAGCCCTGCACTGACTAGAGCACAGAGTGTAAGTAGCCCTGCACTGATTATAGCACAGAGTGTAATGAGCCCTGCACTGATTATAGCAGAGTGTAAGGAGCCCTGCACTGACTATAGCACAGAGTGTGAGGAGCCCTGCACTGATTATAGCACAGAGTGTAAGGAGCCCTGCACTGACTATAGCACAGAGTGTAAGGAGCCCTGCACTGACTATAGCAGAGAGTGTAAGGAGCCCTGCACTGACTATAGCACAGAGTGTGAGGAGCCCTGCACTGATTATAGCACAGAGTGTAATGAGCCCTGCACTGACTATAGCACAGAGTGTAAGGAGCCCTGCACTGATTATAGCACAGAGTGTAAGGAATCATTTTGTTTTGGCTATTTCTAGCCCTATCCCTAGTGTCAGAAAAACTAATTTGCTAAAAACCAGTATATGTACAATGTAATTTCATATGATGCATTCTCAATTCCTAGGTCATCGTGTAATGCAAAAGATCAGAATGTCTTATGGACAGGAGACATATACTGTAGAAAACAACCTTTTTGTCCATAAATCTATTTTCGGGAAATAGATAGTTATCTCTATCTACACTACCTTACCGATCTACACTACCTTACCGCAGATGGAATCCGTTCTTCGCATGCGCTGTTACATTCGTAAAGCCAGCGCATGCGCAGCACTGCCTACAGATGCGATAATTTTGTCTCCCCTCGCCTCCCCGCTGACCTCCCCCCCATCCCCGCACTTACCTGCCCGCTGCAGGACCTCCGGCTCCGGTGGCTATGCTGTCACGTGTTCTCCCAGCAGCCCACAGTACAGTTTAGAAAAAAACAATTATTTTTTTTTCTAAACTTTATTGTGTTCTGCTGGGAGAACACGTGTCTGCACAGCCCCAGGAGCCAGAGCTGGGACCAAAGAGACGGAGGAAGATGCCGGGGGACCTCACCAGCTGGAAGCAGGTAAGTGTAACCTGCTATTCCGCACCTCACAGTGGTGGATAGTACCTCCATCAAATTCCGAAAATACATAATTTTCAGAATTTGATGAATACCATAATTTCCATATCCCCATACTAATGTACTAATGTATGGGGAGTGTGGAAATTAACGCAGGGGGACTTAGCAAGGAGATATCAGTGTTATCTCCTGTGCCAAGTGTCATCATGAATACTAAAATAACGTTAATTAAGGAAAATGTCCTTAAAAACCTTATTTTAGTGTTGATGAATAGGCCCCATAATCTTTAAAAAACATTTTTCCTGCGTGGCTCGATCCCCCCTTTTCCTCTCTCGGGACTTTTCTGTGGGTGTTAGGTGTAAGGAGCACACAGGAGATTGGAAAGACTCTGGCACTGTGCCCATAAAGTAAATGCCACATCTTAATGAAAATATCACACGAGAGATGACCACTGGCAGAAGACAGTGGGGGGCACGCTGCATGGAGCCGTGGGGCAGCTGCTCACGGTCTCTCCCCCAGGTGGTTAATACGCCTCTGTGGCTGAGTTCATTTTACCACTTATGTTCAGCACGATCTCAAAGCTCATTGATAATAAATTGTTGGTGGCCAGAGTTGCTTATGGGTGGGGGAATGGGTGTAACTACCATAGGTGCCAGCGATGTATGGGGCCCAGAGCTGAGGCGGGCCCATCTTCCTTGTCAAAGTTACATGTGTTATATACATTTTTCACTATTGGGTGATACATAGGGGCCCTTACAAACTTTTGCTATGGGGTCTTCAAATACCGGTCTTCAAATACCTAGTTACGCCCTTGATACGCCCTTTGCATGCCCCCCTGCAATTTGTAGTCAATGCAATGTGTTTTCTTCACCCATGTGACATTGCTAATGGGCATTGTGATTCTATAACAAGACACAGAACCTACCTTTCACAATAACCAGCACTGAACTATAGGTCTGACCAGCCAGGTTAGACGCCGTGCAGGTGTACAATCCGTTGTCGATTTGTTTGCAGAATAAAATTCTCAGAACAAAATTCTCTTGCTCATCCTCATAGATGACATGCCTCCTGCCCTCTGAGATGACCTCTCCGTCCTTCTTCCACACAATTTCAGGCTTGGGTTCCCCAGTGACAAAGCAGCTCATCTTGGCGTGTTTGCCCTCTGTCACCGTGCAGGTGCGTGTGAGAACGCTTATGCTACCTTCACGGTTTGTTTTTGGCACGAGGGAAGCTGCCCTCTCATAGTCAAGGGACAAGTTAAGACCCAGACCGGTGAACGGGTCTACAGCTCCATAGGGAGAGGCATTAAAGTCGTAGGAACCCAGTATGGAAAGGTCCGTCTTTCTAATCTCTTCTCGACGTTTTTGCAGGTGAGAGAGCATAGAGGTCGTTTTGCCGTAACCCACTTCTGGAGAACCTATACTGTTGGCGTTAAGGTTGCTAAGAGAATCGATCAACAGCGAAGCAGAAGCTTTAACCTGACCTATTGAGTTCTCGGCTCGGCAGATATAGGTGCCGCCATCTGTAAAACGAACGCAATGTATCCGCAGAGAGCTGGATTCCCCGTCATCCTCAACGCGAATGTGGTTGGAATCGCTGGCTGTTCTCAACAGTTTCCCATCTTTCTCCCAATTGACCACCGGTGTTGGGTGGCCCTGTACCCGGCATTTGAAGGTGGCATTTTCACCCAGGTTCAAATTGTTGGCGACTGGTTTCAGAATAAAATATGGCGGGCATTCTACCACCGTGCTCTCCTTTTCATCACCGACTTTGATCATGACCGCGGCAAACGCTTCCCCTATGTTGTTGATTGCGCGACATATGTACTGGCCGCTGTCTGCAAAGGTCAAATCATATATGGTGAGCTGGTATAAACTGTCATCTTCCACCATTTTGAAGCGTCCTCCTGACTGGATTTGGAGCTTGTCTTTCTCCCATGTGACTGAGGGTGCAGGGCTTCCAACAATTTGACAACTTAAAGTGACATCTTTTCCCACAGACATCATGAAGGCCTTGGGCCTTGTAAGGAACCGGGGCACCCCGCTGAACGAGCTGTAATCCATTCTGGAAATCTGAAAAGGAAACAATAATATATTTAATTGGGTTTCAAAATTTGGTACCATCGTCGCCGCCTCTGTAACAATGCTATGTTAAATTAGTTTGATAAGTGGATAAAATAAGATTCATAAGAATATTTTACATTGGAGAATAGACTTCTGGGAAATGCTATTTGCATGCAGCATTTATGGTAAAGTACGTATTGGGTGTCAGAGTATGTCACAGGCTTGTGCTGACAGACCATAGACAAATATTCTCCAGCTGGCAGCCTGTTTTGTCCTAGTTAGGACTCAATAGCGCAAGATGTTACATTGTGGTCCACATGTGAAGTGCTATAGAGATAGTATAACTAAAACCAGAGGACTATGGGCCTCATTCAGACCCGGACGCTATGCTGCGCTCGCTCGCATTGAGCGATTTTTAGCAATCTGCGCATGCATATGAGTCATTGCGATTGGGAAAATGCTCGCCCGTAGCCCGCAGTGGGCCGCTATTTTGAGTGACAGATAGTGCCATTTGTGGGTGGTAACAGGGGAAGGTGTGGATGTGCGAACGCAGGCGTGCCCGACCGTCAGAACGGCGTTTAATGGGTGTGCATAATTAGCAAAGTAGCGTCATTACACACGTGACTGGATTGTATTTTAGTCAGAACTGCTCGCTATGTTGTAGTGGGAAAAGGCTACCACAAGCGCTGCGAGCAGCTCCGATGTCTCTCGATGTTCCCGATTAATCCTACAACTGCCGGAGATGACGTGTGTTGCGAGTGGCAAAGGGGCGTCTTTATGCAGGTGCGTGCGCATTGTGCGGCCGCTCGCTATTACTTAGTGGGCGGCTTTACGCGACGCAGTGCGAGCGCATGATTTAAATAGCCGGACCCTTTTAGCCAGCGAGCGGAAGCAAATAGCATCCGGGTCTGAATCAGGCCCTATGCCCGTTAGCAAAAGCAAATTCAAGACATTGTCCAAGCTTTTTGTCAGTAGATGCTTTAATATTTTGCATTAGATTTAAGCTTAATATGTATTAATATATGGGGCTATGAGAATAAAGTCATACTTTAGGAAGTGAGTGAGCATGTGGAGGAATAGAAGGCTGGGAAGCTATAGGCGAGGATGGACAGACAGGGCAGTGCTCAGCAATGATAACATGTATACCCGCACATTCTCCTGGAGATATAGGGGCTAATTCTAAATTGGGAGCAAAGCAATAAAAATGCACATGGGTGAAACCGATCAGATCTGTCCTTTGCGCTTTACTTGCCTACATTTTTTTTCCAACCCGGGCGGGGCCTGTCGTGTTGCGTCATTAAGCCCCTCCCCCTCACTGTAAATTGATGCGATTAGCCCATATTTAAATGGGGGCGGGGCTAAATGACGTGATCCTTGTAGAATCGCATCATTAAGCCACGCCCCTACTCGGAGAGCCCTGATCGCTGTGGAAATTCTCCCCATTCTGCTCACTTCACTAGGAAGTGGGCAGGAATGTGGGAGAAGTGCCTACCCTACCGGGGCGGCGGGGGTTACCCGAAAATCTCGTACAGTAGGCATGTATGCCTTTGCGATGAGGGGTTTAAGACCCAGGAGTCCTTCTGCGCATGTGTGGCCATCGGCCAGTGCATACACGAGCTGTTGGGGACACTGGGGGGAGGTGTCCTGTTGGATCCCTCTCGGGGAATTATCCGAAAATAAGCCCATAGGCCTCTCTCTATTAGGCAATGCCATCTAAAGATGCCGTTGCCTGTCGGGTACAAGCTCCGGAACGTTTTGCTTTGAATGCGGTCACATCTCCGCTCTGCCTGTTTTTGCTTAGTTTGCACCCAATTCAGAATCAGCCCCTTGGTGTCTTGTGGGAGGATGCTGCACTCCGCACTGTGGGATGGAGGTGTGAGGTGGTAACTAGGGGTGTGCACCGGCCACTTTTCGTGTTTTGTGTTTTGGTTTTGGATCTGGATCTTTCTTCGTGTTTTGGATCTGGATTGGTTTTGCCAAAACCACCCTTCCGTGTTTTGGGTTCTGGGTTTTGTGTTTTGGATCTGGATTTTTTGGAAAAAAAGCATAAAAACAGCTAAAATCACAGAATTTGTGGGTTTTTCTGCTCCTATGCAATTATTAACCTCAATAACCTTAATTTCCACTCATTTCCAGTCTATTCTGAACACCTCACACCTCACAATATTGTTTTTATGGCCAAAAGATTGCACCGAGGTAGCTGGATGACTATGCTAAGCGACACGAGTGGGCGGCACAAACACGTGGCCCATCTAGGAGTGGCACTGCAGTGGCAGACAGGATGGCAGTTTGAAAAACTAGGCCCCAAACAGTACATAATTCAAAGAAAAAAAAGAGGTGCAAGATGGAATTGTCCTTGGGCCCTCCCACCCACCCTTATGTTGTATAAATAGGACATGCACACTTTAACAAACCAATCATTTCAGCGCCAGGGTCTGCCACATGACTGTGGCTGAAATGATTGGTTCGTTTGGGCCCCCACAAAACAAGCTGGCAATAAATGTGTCCCTGCACAAACTGGCTCTACGGAGGCAAGATGTCATCCTCATCCTCCTCATCCACCGATTCCTTGGATAAAACAGGAAAAAGGGATTTAGGTGTCCCTGGACTGCTTACGGTCTTAGCCAAAGTTTCTGAACTTGACAGTAACTTTTTATGAACGCGCTGCAGGTGCCGTATAAGGGAGGATGTTCCTAGGTGGTTAACGTCCCTACCCCTACTTATTCCACCTTTACATAAGGTACATATGGCAAGACAGTTGTTGTCCGGATTTGGATAGAAATATTGCCAGACCAAAGAGGTGGAATGTTTGGTCTTCTGCCCAGGCATGACCGTGATGGGCTTTTTCATCCCACGGACAACAACTATCTCCCCCGGAGCCTGATTTAAACAAACCACATCACCATCAGAATCCTCCTCGCCAACTACCTCCTCAGTGCCAGCTACACCAGGACCTCATCCTGTTGTACTTCAACAGTGACATCTTCAATTTGCATATCAGCAAGTGGACTGTGGGTGCTCCTTTCAGCACTTGCAGGGGGCGTGCAAATGGTGGAAAGAGCCACCTCTTCCCGTCCAGTGCTGGGAAGGTCAGGCATCGCAACCGCCACCACACTTGGACTCTCCTTGGGGATTTGTGATATCTTCTTAGAACGCACAGTTCTTCGCTGTGCTTTTGCCAGCTTAACTCGTTTGATTTTTTTAGCGGGTGGAGGGCTTCCATCGTCATGTGAAGCTGAACCACTAGTCATGAATATAGGGAAAGACCTTAGCCGTTCCTTACCACTCCGTGTCGTAAATGGCATATTGGCAAGTTTACGTTTCTCTTCAGATGATTTAAATGTTTTTTTCAAGGTCATTTTCCTGAACTTTGTCATTTGGGATTGTATGTGCCCTCTACTATGACATTGGGCATCGGCCTTGGCAGACGACGTTGATGGCATGTTATTGTCTATGTCATGACTAGTGGCAGCAGCTTCAGCACTAGGAGGAAGTGGTTCTTGATCTTTCCCTATTTTATTTTTATCAGAGAAAGTTTGGTCCTCCATTTATGTTATATTGATATATACGTGCGGCTAAGGCGCACACAAACACAGAAAATAATTTTTTATTTTTGTTGGAGACTAGTGCACTTTGTGGGTTACACCACCCTTTAAGAAATGAGCCAGCCGGCCCTTTACTTATGGGACACAGGCGCACGCTTGGCACTACTTTGTTGATGCACGTGCGGCTACTGCGCACATAATTCACAAACACAAAAAAATATATTTTTTTATTTTGTTTGTAGTGCCCTTTGGGGGTTACAGCACCCTTTAACGGACAAGCCAGCCGGCCTTTTACTTATGGGACACAGGCGCACGCTTGGCGCTGCTCCTTCGTTGATGCACGTGCAGCCACAGTGCACACAATTCACAAACACAGAAACATTTTTTTTATTTTGTTTGGAGTGCCCTTTGGGGGTTTCAGTACCCTTTAGCGGTCAATCCAGCCGGCCCTTTATTTATGGGACACAGGCGCACGCTTGACACTACTTTGTTGATGCACGTGCGGCTACTGCGCACACAATTCACAAACACAGAAAATATTTTTTTATTTGGTTTGGACTGGAGTGTACTTTGGGGGTTACAGCACCCTTTAACGGTCAAGCCAGCCGGCCCTTTACTTATGACACAGGCGCACGCTTGGCACTACTTTGTTGATGCACGTGCGGCTACTGCGCACACAATTCACAAACACAGAAAAAATATTTTTTTTTTAGCACTTGGGGGGAGCACCCCTGACGGACAGAGCACCCCCTGACAACACTACAGCACCCCTTTAGGACTGGGACACTGCACAGGACTTTGGAGTGGACACAGCCCCTATGGACAACTGACTGCACAACACAGTCCAGCCAGCCCCTATGGACTTTGAAGTAGTGGACACAGCCCCTATTAACAACAGCAGCACAGCACAACACAGTCAGCCCCTATGGACTTTGAAGTAGTGGACACAGCCCCTATGGACAACAGCAGCACAGCGCAGCACAGCACTACTCTGCACTACACTACACTACACAGCCCAGCCAGCCCTAACTCCCACCCTCCCTCTTCACTGTCCACAGCCGAGTGAGAAAATGGCGCCGACGCGGGTACCTTATATAGGATCCAAAACCCGCGAGACCCGGAAGGCGGGATGATGACGTTTTGCCTCGATTTCAGATCCGAGTCAGGCGGGAAAAGTCGAGCCTGACTCGGATAGGCCTCGGATCGGGGGGGCTCGGGGGGGTTCGGATTTCAGAAATCCGAACCCGCTCACCCCTAGTGGTAACTGAAGTTACAACATCTATGGACTGTATTGGAGCAGTTGGTGCGGCCTTTAGTGTGCGCTAACTGATTTTCCAAATGTAATTTGAGCCTCTGTGGAGATAAAGTTTTCAATCTAGTTCAGCACGAAAAGGCCAATTTGTCAAAAAATATTTGCGGGATATCCCCAGAAACCCCCCCTTTTATGGGAAGGAGGTACCTGCAAATAGTAAGTAACACCCAGATGTATGTTCTGGGGACCGCCGCAGATATGAGAGATTTCTGTTACGATCCCCTGTTTTCAGCAGCCCACCAGGGGTGTATTTATAAAGGGTGCAGGGCGTGCGGGGCACACAGGCCCGCACCGCACTCCCTGCACCCATAAAACTTACCTCTCCGGAGTCCCACAGTGGCTCCAGTGTCTCAGTCTGTAAAAATGGCGAGAAAATGGTCGCTGCAGCCATTTTCCCGTTGTTTGTGCATGCACAGTACAGGGAAAATGGCCAGCATGGCCATTTTCCCGTTGACCATTGCATGCACTATAGACTCTGGGCACACTCTAGTGCCCAGAGTCTATAAGTGTGGTGCTGGGAGCGAAACCACTCGGTGCGCAGCTGGCTGCCGGATGGAGAGGAGGGGGCCCATGTCAGAGACTGCACACGGGCCCCCTCCTCTCTAGAAACGCCCCTGCAGCCCAACCATAGTTTTCTATGGGGGCTGCAAAAATAGCGAATTTACCAAGATCTGGAACACAAAGTAATCCGGTGCTTGGCCTCGGTAGCTAAGCCTATGGGCTGCAGATCACAAAAGGAATCCGTAAATCCATCATCACCACTCTCTGCTCACGCATGCACAGTCAGATGCGCAGTAACACGACCGTCCCCCGAACCAGGAAGCCCTTGTCCCTGCATGTCTACATACATCCCCGGCAAACCCTCATTTCTTAAGAAATTACAATTATTGGGTCTAATAAAAACAATCTTATATATAAAATTCAAAGGTCTTTTTGTTTGATTGACTGTCCGGTTATATATTCGGACACTCCTGCACTGATTGGAATGAAACCAATGCGTGATGGTCCAGTTAGATGCTGGCCAGGTTTTACGGGGGTTAGGGTCCTGGTTGGACGTCCCATTGGTGTACGCTGGGCCTTCCACTGGATGGATTTGGACGACATCACATAATAAAACTTAAAAACTTGAAGATTTAAAACCGGGCAACGCTGGGTACTTCAGCTAGTAATAAATATGTCTATATGATTTCAAAGTGTCTTGCAATCCGAGAACTGGAGAAGACATCTTAAACTCCTGCACATAATCTTCCAGGTCAAACCGAAAACTGACCTCAGAGAGTCAGCTGGATACAATGGCAGTCTATGTGGGAGATACATTGGCAGTCTATGTGGGAGATACATTGGCAGTCTATGTGGGAGATACATTGGCAGTCTATGTGGGAGGTACAATGGCAGTCTATGTGGGAGGTACATTGGCAGTCTATGTGGGAGGTACAATAGCAGTCTATGTGGGAGGTACAATGGCAGTCTATGTGGGAGGTACAATGGCAGTCTATGTGGGAGGTACAATAGCAGTCAATGTGGGAGGTACATTAGCAGTCTATGTGGGAGGTACATTGGCAGTCTATGTGGGAGGTACAATGGCAGTCTATGTGGGAGGTACATTGGCAGTCTATGTGGGAGGTACATTGGCAGTCTATGTGGGAGGTACAATGGCAGTCTATGTAGGAGGTACAATGGCAGTCTATGTGGGAGGTACATTGGCAGTCTATGTGGGAGGTACATTGGCAGTCTATGTGGGAGGTACAATGGCAGTCTATGTGGGAGGTACAATGGCAGTCTATGTGGGAGGTACATTGGCAGTCTATGTGGGAGGTACAATGGCAGTCTATGTGGGAGGTACATTGGCAGTCTATGTGGGAGGTACAGTGGCAGTCTATGTGGGAGGTACAATGGCAGTCTATGTGGGCGGTACAGTGGCAGTCTATGTGGGAGGTACAGTGGCAGTCTATGTGGGAGGTACTATGGCAGTCTATGTGGGAGGTACAATGGCAGTCTATGTGGGAGGTACAATGGCAATCTATGTGGGAGGTACAATGGCAGTCTATGTGGGAGGTACAATGGCAGTCTATGTGAAAGGTACAATGGCAGTCCATGTGGGAGGTCTGACTTACCTCATATTATTTGTACCATATACATAAATCTGCAATTTCTACATCAGTAAATGATGAGAATAACTCACAGCGGTCACAGGCCAAGGGGGAAAAAAAGAAATTCATTTGAAAAAAATGAAAACCCTAGATTAGCGTTCCCCCCGCCCCCCCCCCCCCACGTTATGAGATGTGGTAATGACGAGTGACAATTTGTGTAGTTCCTATGAAAGTAATATATATTTGTGTTTATTTGATTCAGATCCGATAGCGGTGCCACCTCAGCTGTTGCCTTGGGAGCAGAATAGTTAGGTACACAGCCAGTTACTGTATAGAAAAACAGGGATATAGATTTACACCCCGTTCCTAATGCAAAGCACAAAGTCACCTCTTATTGGTCATTTGCCAACAAGGAAACTGCAAATCTCATCACCAAAATAGCCCCTTACCCTGACAGTTATGTGGATCTCCAGTGTCTGCTCGCTCCCCCCCCCCCCTCTACCAGGATTACCAGCATGGGACATGTCAATGTATTCATCCTTTAAGTGTCATTATTAGTCACTAATTCTAAACATCTTCCTTATTTGTAGATCACGGATCCGAATCCTAATACTGGTTGTAGACCCAGATATCTAGATATCCATCTGGGAGGTCACTTCCCTGCTTGTGTAGAGGTGATACGTTACTGTCGTGCTGCCCCGAGTTACTATCCCCCAGCTATACGCTGCCATACGGCGCTATACACATAAGACAACCTGTGAGATGGAATTTTGCTAATTCAATTTGGAATTGAGGATGTTGCGTTCCTTCTGCTAGTTTGGGAAAGCCTTTCTACCCATGTTCTCAGGGCAGTAGGGAGCGAGCAGTGCCATCACCCAAGATGTAGGGCCCTGAACACGGCACCATTGAATCCCCAGCGCCCAGGCCAGTAGGCAAGGAATACAAAATGATACATGAAGGCTTTCATATAGAGAAAATCTTCATGGCATACTTTCCTGCTTGGAGATATACTAAGCCAAGGAGAGAGATAAAGTGGAGATTGATAAAGTAGCAACCAATCAGCTCCTGTCAGTTTACAGGCTGTGTTTGAAAAATGACAGGAGCTGATTGGTTGGAACTTTATCAGTCTCCAAAGTTTAGTTCATGTACCCCTTGCTGGAGCGGCCAGGAGGCAGTCCAGTAGGCCCGAAAGAGCCGAAGAATCTAGCACTGCCCTGGACATATATGTACATATTGGGCTCTGTACCAATGCATCCCTAATAGTGCATGTTTTCCAGATCTCCTAGTTGGTGCACAGGTTATTTATTACTGTCTGATATATGTTAAAAGATCCACAGGTGGTGCAAATTATTTCATTTGTGATGCTGAGAAGAACATGCAGCACTAGTAACAATCTATTATATTACTATTTCTATTGTGGTCATGTGTGTGCTAGGGAGGGGGGTTTCCAGGCAGATGGAAACCCCCCCTGCATTTGCCTATGGTGCAGGCCTAGATATGTGCAATACCCACACGTCACTGGGCATAGGGAGGTAGAGGTGCAGGCCTAGATATGGGCAATACCCACACGTCACTGGGCATAGGGAGGTAGAGGTGCAGGCCCAGATATGGGCAATACCCACACGTCACTGGGCATAGGGAGGTAGAGGTGCAGGCCTAGATATGTGCAATACCCACACGTCACTGGGCATAGGGAGGTAGAGGTGCAGGCCTAGATATGGGCAATACCCACACGTCACTGGGCATAGGGAGGTAGAGGTGCAGGCCTAGATATGGGCAATACCCACGTCACTGGGCATAGGGAGGTAGAGGTGCAGGCCTAGATATGTGTAATACCCACAAATCACTGGGCATAGGGAGGTAGAGGTGCAGGCCTAGATATGGGTAATACCCACACGTCACTGAGCATAGGGAGGTTGAGGTGCAGGGTGGCACTATACGCACTTTTCAAATGATTGCTTTCAGCTTTGAATTTTACATGCTCCGTGGGTTCAATTATGGCTTAACAAGGGCCGGATTCAAAGGTGGAGGCTAAAGACACCGCCGCTGCGCTAAAGTATGCCGGCTTCTCTGATCCCCTGGCATTGGATTGACATTGTGACCCTCATTCGCAGCACTGGACGTCTCAGTGACCCTAACGATACTCTGAATGGCGAGGACAATGAACCTGCGTCGGAAGAGGCAGGTTTCGGCACTCCCACGATATGGGGCGACTTGCCTCCGTTTTGTGCAACGCCCCCTGTCTCCACCCCCTAACACAGTAGCCTATCATTCATGCTGCGGCTTACAGCGCACTGCGACCGATGTCGGAGATGTTTCAAGGCGCTTGCACAGTCCTTTAAACATCAGCCAACTCTGTAAAAATCGGAACAGCATCCAGCTCTGAATTAGCCCCTAAGAGCGTAAATCCGGCCCTGGCCAGGACAGGACAGAACAGTGTGTAGTAAATTTGGCTCCTGGTTAGATTGGTCCTTCGGGAGACACACTAAGGGCGGGATGTACTGAAGGCGAAAAATGCGGTAAAACCCCTGAAAATGCAGTTTTCTGGGGTTTTACCGCTTCACCAAATGTACTAAGTAACAGAATGCGGTGGGCTTCTTAGTGGTGCGCTCCCCCTTGGGAGGGATGCGATTCATGCGCAAACGGACGCCAGAGGGACTACTGGGTGTTAAACCCGAAAGTCCCTCTGTCCGAAGCCATCGCAAAGGACAGATCTTATCGGGAGAGCTGTCCTGTGCGATATTCTTGGTACATACCGCAGTAATGAACAGCAGTATGTACCACGAAGACAGGGGGGATGTTGTTGCGTATGCGATGCATAGTACATCCCGCCCTAAATTTTGTATATGCCATGATGTCTCCTCTGCCAGGAGCCAGAGCTGGGGACTTATCTGTAGACAGCGGAGATCCCAGGTGGGTTAGCCTAGAGTGGGTAACCAGGAGTGGCAGCCCCTAAATAGCATCTTACCCCTGACTGCCAGTCCCATAAATAATAATTTCTGATGGAATGTATATTATAATTCCCTGGACTGAGGATTTGCTGTAAGTGTTCTGACCATGTAGCCCTGTCGGCTGATGCTGGTGGTGCCCAGCTGTTACATGAAGGACAAGTGTTCGGTCTTGCGCCTGACATCATGCTGGCACCAGGCCCGGACTTATCAGCTGTGTCTTTATAGGGAATATAAGATCACATTAAAGCTGCAGTCATTTCTCTGTGAGTCAGCACAGCCGTCCGGCACTCGTGTCATTAACAAGAAGTAAATCACCATCCATCCAAATCATGCACAAATGCCACCAATCTGTCACTGAGAACCCTGAGAACTAACGCCCACCCTCTACCCTCCAATATCCTCTGCATGGATCACATAAATGCAACATTTATAACAACTCTGTCACCTTGAATAAACAATTTATCGCACAAAGAATACTTTAAAATTCCCATACACTGACCATGTGCTATGTAACCATTTAAAATTTATTTATTTAGTTTATTAAGACGTCATGCTAGCGATCAGTAACGCTGGCCATACACTTGCCAAACCGGCCGCCCAGCCAATCAGGCAAATCTGGCTAAACCCATAGATAGGTGGAGCTACAATAGCGCAGTTGGAAGGTAATTGCATATATAGGGGCCTGATTCAGGGGGGGGGGTGCTACGTACTATTGTGCGTCTGTTGCCGGAGTCGCGGCAGAGATAATATACGAATGCTGGTATCAGACCTTCCCCTGGTGTAGTTCCTGTGTCTGAATATGCATAGAGGCTGATACGCCCACTTTCGGCGACTCTGCGCGTGGATTCTTAGCGCGCCTATAACGCTCGCACCTACGCCACTTGCTCTGAGAACGCAGCCACTTTCACAGACACTCCTGCGACAACCCCATGGGACAGACGTTTTTTTGGGTCCATTTCAGGCCATCTCCCAGTCTCTGCCCAGGAGCTCCCATCACTTTGCTGTCCCATTTCTGATACCGTCTCTCCCGATCGCAATAGAATCGTTGAACGTACGCTCTGTGTAACGCATGCGCCATAGGGGTTTTCAGAAGTTTTTGCGCATGCACAGTTGCAAACAATCGCTCAGCTACGTGAACATCGGCTGTGCGTGCAAATAGCGCCTCTGAATCAGGCCCACAGTGAGCTAATTAGCATATATAATGCCGTCATTTATAAACCCCTGTTTCACTACTTATTTATTTTCCAGGAGATAACTCCTATATGGGATTTGTAGTGCTCCATAAGTCTTGTAGCCAATACTATGAACCCCATGTAGAAAATGGTGCAATACGGAAATCTGCTCTGCAGATATATTCACCGACTTCTGCATTTTCGCGCAGTTATCTGGTGGAATTTGCCCTTAGAGGTTTAGCGCGGAATTTGACCTCTAACTATTCTTCCACCTTGAATTTTCCTTAGTTGGTTATTTTCTGCCTATACTGAGTCATGACGAGATAATGGGTGATCCTGAATTGGAGGCAAAATGGCTGCATAGCCCCCAACTATCCCGCTTTTAGCAGCATAGCCGCACTTTTCGGGCACTGCCCAATCGCGGGCCACAATGGGAAGTGGAGAGATTGGGGGAGCACTGTTACACCAGTAGCGGGTGAATAGATGCTATGCGCATATTAATGGAGTCTAAACAATGCAGATGTGAACAGTGTCGCCGCAAGCTGGGTGCGGCCACACCAGGGTATCACCCACCAACGGCTGACACCAAAGTGCCGACTCCCCCTCAGTGACAGGAACCGGGTGCTGCAGTGTAGCATTATGTACAGCACTGGGCTCCTAACACAGTGAGGGAGCCAGCACTGCAAATACAATGGTCCCTAGGGGGCAGCCCGCACCTCTGGGACCTCCACGGAGAGACTAAAACGGGGGTTCAGGTTGTGTGGCCACTCCCCTTATTGTGAGGTCACGCCCTCTTTTACTGGTGCGAGGTTTTGCAGGGTGCACTAGTCTACTAGTCGCACCGGTTGTCACACAGTGGTGGGACGCCACTGGATGTGAACCTAGGGGCAGCTCGAGGAGAGTGACGGGAATGGTGGCGTGCTGTGAGGCCATGCTCCACTTACGGATCAGTGCCTTTTTGCAGTCATATAACGAGCTGTGGGCCTGATTCAGAGCCGCTCGTAAGCGGCCGCTCGTTTGTTCCGAGCGATGTTTGCCCAACTGCGCATGCGTACGGATCGTAATACGCATGCGCGAACCAGTCTGTGCGACCGAAAATCGTTTGTTCGCTAAATAGTGAATGCCTGCTATTTTGAGTGACAGGAGGAGGCGTATGTGGGTGGTAACAGGGGAAGGTGCTTGAAAACGGGGAGTGGAGATCCGAACGCAGGCGTGCTTAAAGGTCAAAACGGGCGTTTTATGGGTGTGCATAATTAATACAGCAGCGTCAATGACCACGTCACTGGGTTATTTTATAGCCAGAACTGCTCGCAAGATTGTGGTAGCAAAAACCAACCACAAGAATAGCGAGCAGTTCATACCCTGGTCGATGTACTCGATTAATCTAATAAATAGCGGACATGACGTAGGATGCGAGCGGCCAGGGGGCGTATTTTTCCAAAAAACGACCGCAAGTTTTGTTCGCTCGTTCAGACCTAGAGGCGTGAACAGACCTCAAAGAGCGAACGGTTAATTTGAATAGCCACCCCTATTTTCTGGACGAGCGAGTGCTAATTGCGTCCGGCTCTGAATCAGGCCCTGTGTCCATCTCAGAATCAGGCCCATGATGTTTCCCTGGCGCAAAAAATGGGAAAATGTACTAAAAGGCAGTTGAGAAAAGGCACACATGAAACACCGCCCACAGCGCACTTCTGCCAGCCAGTAAAAGAAACTGATAAAGTGTTTGTAGATAGAAACACAGATTTGTCCAGATTCCACTTATGCGCACAGCTGGCGGCTTATCGTATATCTGCAATTGGGGATATAATGAAGACTTCTGCAAGTTAATCACAGACAAGAGGGTATTTTATGAGCCTGTTTTATTGGCTGACAGCGGCTCGCTGGGGGATTTTATGCCTCTTTCTTTCCTTGTCATCCCCTTTCGCCTTATAAATTGATTGACCAACTTCCGTTTTGTATATCGTTGTGCGTAGTCGGAAGAGAGAGAAATACACAAAGGGGCTGTTGCATAGTTGGACGCAAATTATGGCAAAAACCTAGAGTAGGCCCGAATTGCACCCAGAAAACTATAAGCAATTTTAAAAGTCATGATTTGTGTCTGTAGGGATAAGTAATAATGCACACCAAGGGCCGGCCCGAGCCTAATATTTTTGGTAAGAGAAGAAACATTTTGGCGAACCCCTGGCGGACTTTGCACGTACCCAAGGTGCATGCACCCGAACAAAGGAAAGGGGTGTGGTCTCATGGGAAAAGCCATAACCACGAGCGCCACCCCGTAATTCCCAGGGCCAGCTCCAGGGGTCAGAGCACCCTGTGCCGGCCCTTGAGAAGGCGCCCTTACAGAATTTGGGTGTGTGCCCTAATTACCATAGGCCACACCCCTATGTGCCATTATTTGGAGGCGTACCCACATGGCACGCTTTAAAAAAAAAAGTCAGGCTGGGGGTAAAGCCCAGCACTCCGTCACTGGCTGCTCAGCCCTCTCCCGACAGTGAATGGTTGCCGTGCGCGTGCGTGCAGCATCCATTCACACTTCGGGGGTCTAGCAACGCCGCACAGCTGCGGTGGTGGGGGTCCCCAGCCTCCCGATTTCACCACCCGTGGGCCACTTCGGCCCGTGGGTGAAACAGCGGGACAGTATTGTCCCTCTGAAATTGGGATGCTGGGAGGGGTACACCCTCTACGAGTGGCGCCCCTGTGCGACCGCAGTGGTCGAACACCCCTAGAGCCGGCCCTGGTAATTCCAATCATGCTGGGTACATGCCCAGTGCTCTTGGAGCTGCTGGGCATGCTCAAAGTCCCTTTCTCCAGCCAACAGATGCCGCATGTATGTGCATGGCATCTATTCACCATTCTCCCCCCCCCATCTAGGAACCTTTCTTGCTAAAATCAGGATGGCTGGGAGGTATGCTAAAGGCGAGGTCTCAAAAGAAAGGGGCGTGGTCACACAATAGTATCCCCAATTCACACTACACCACATAGTAGCACAATCTTATTCACATTACACCACACATAGTGCCCGATTCACATTACACCACAGTGTCCCTTATTCATGTTCTGACACACAGTAGTGCCCCTTTTACACAATGCCAACATTAGTGCCCCTTATACACAATGCCCACAGTAGTAGTGCCTCTTATACAATGCCTACAGCAGTAGTGCCCCTTAAACATAATGCTCACAGCAGTGGTACACCTTACGCAGTGCCACCAGTAGTGGTGCTTCTTCTGCAATGCCCCCATTAGAAGTGGCCCCAGTGGTAATGCCCCCTGCAGTAGTGCCCACAGTGGTAGTGCCCCCAAAAAGTAATGTTCCTTGTATTAGTGCCCCCAGTAGTATTGCCCCCAGTAGTAATGCCCCTGTAATAATGCCCCCAGTAGTAATGCCCCCTGTAACCATACCCCTGTAATAAGGTCCCAGTAGTAATGCCCCTGTAAAATTGCCCCCAGTAGTAATGCCCCCTGTAAAAGTGCCCTCTTTAAGAGTGTGATGGCGGCGGGGGTCACGGGAAGGTGTGTGCCGCTGGGGACTGAATTGTGGCCTGGCGGTGGTGGCTAAACACACCGCCCTCTGCTGGCTGGCGCTCTACGCACCTGCATAGTCGGTGTAATGGGCGGGCCAGCCCTGAGCACACCCCTCTCTGCACATTTACTACACTATTTTTTCCCCTCATTATTTTAGCTTTTTTTTTTTTTATTAAATTGTTAATACAACAATGTATATATCGGAAGGTGGCACTGAAACAATGAACAAAGATAAGGACTGTCCAATATTGCTCAGTAAGTAGTGTGATGATTTGGGGTAATTAGCTTGGTAGAGAGGTCAGTGGTGCAGTGAGTAGGTGCATAAGTCAGGGTCCACACATAGCTTTCAGGTTATAAATAAAATAAATGTGCTTTACTGTCAGCATAGGAAGGATAAATAACAAACGCCTAGCCCCCATTTAGGGAACTGACTCACTTTTTCACCTGGACTAACCTTGGGCAGCTAGTCTGCAAATGTAACACAGTCTCAGTCCTTTAGTCCTGTCTCTCACTGGCCATGATATTGGCCTCCTGTTCTTCACACAAAGGACCTCATTCAGAGTCGGTCTTAAGCGGCCGCTCGGTCGTAGGGGAAAGGGGCCGGATATGCAAATGAAGTGATCGCAACTTGCGGCCCTAAGATGGGATCGTTAGCTGAACGAGCGAGGGTAAGAAGCGGTCATAAGACTAAAAACACGCCCCCTTCTCGATCGTAACACACGTCATCTCCGGGGTTATAAGGATTAATCGAGACCATCGGGACCCATCGGAGCTGATCGCAGAGCTTAAGGCTGACCATACCCTCTCTTAAGCACTACGATCTAGTCAGTGTAAAAACCACCCATGTCACGTATGCCATGACACTACTTAGTTAATTATGCACTCCCATTAAACTCCATTAGCATAGTCAGGCACGCCTGCGTTCGGAACACCACGCCTCTGTTCACATCACCTTCCCCTGTTACCACCCACAAACGCCTCATTCTGTCACTCAAACTAACGACTTGGCTGTGTTCAAGGAAAGAGAAATTTCCGATCGCAACAGCTAGTTTGCGCATGCACATTGCGAATCTTAAGCATGCGCAGTTTAGCAAACATCGCTTGGTACGACCGAGCGGTCGATTACGACCGACTCTGAATGAGGTCCAAAGTCTCTCTTGTGGTCCTCCCTGCTTCCTGTAGGCATGGACACTGGCAGCTTAGCTGCTTCAACGTGACACAGTCTGAAAGATGTGTGGTCCGCCCTCATTCCTGCAGGTCTGGACTCAGGCCCCCTGGCCTCCAATAGCCTCCTGGCACACTGGTCTTTGTAGCTGCCAGTCCTCCCTGGACTGATTCAACATGAAGCCTGACTGTAGGTCTGCCTCGTTAGCCCTCACCTGAGCTCTCTCCACAAGGCAGCTCAAAGGTGTGGCAAAACTCAGTTTACCTACCCTGTGTGGGCTGATCTCTCCAGCCCCATACAGAATACATGGCTCACTATCGCCATCTTTGGTGATACTGCACATATCCCCCTCCCCAGCTTGTAACCCCTGGGTTTAGCAATGTGGGACGAGGCATTCTCATGGTGAAGTCCCTCTTCACTCTTCTCATGCGAGCCATCGAGCCATCCACAGTCATCCAGGCTCTGGTTATTCTTCGGTGGCCTCCTTTTCCAAGTTCTGTGGTTTTCATTTCTTTTAACTTTTTTCCTAATTTTATGGTACCACATGAACTCTTTGCCTTCTATATGCAGTATTTGAGGCTCATCCTTGGGTACCACCTCAGGCATTAAGAACTTGAACTTACTTTTCCCAGAATCTTCTGGTTCAGACCAAGAACAGCTTTTACTTTGTGTTTTTTTTGTTTTTAACAGAATAAAGGTTTCTCTTTCTTAAACCTCTGAAATGCACATCTTTTGGCCAACTTCTGTTTGTCACATATTTAACCTTCAGCTTTAAGCACGATATTGGCTGTTGGCATACTCCCCTGGAATATCCTTTTCTTTCACAGAGCCACCCTCAACTGAGAGTCACCAGCATCACAATTTCCAGGCTTTAGTTTTATGTCGTCAGAGCATGTACTGGCACTGCCACCCTTGGATTCTGGACTCTCATGTCCATGAAAGATACTTGAATCATTGCTCCATTGATTCACAAACTTTATCTCACGGCTTTGGTGGCTATCTGCCACTTCAATAAGGCATATATATGTTTTTGATGTTCTTGTGCATCTACTTTTTAATATGACGAACAACTTCCACATGTTCCACCAGCACAGGTTGAAGTTCACTCTCCACATAGGTCTTTATTTTCCAATTCAGTTTAGCTGGACTTTTTGCTTCAAGCTTTGTAATGTGAGACCACTTCACTTCCTCACAGATAAATGTGGCTGCATTGCAAGTTCCATTCTGGTTGCATGAACCTGTTTCACTTACAGGAATATTACTCTTCACAAGACTGTCACCATTAACTGCCTGTAAGGTTCTGCTTTCCACTGCAAAAGTGCACATTCACATCACTCTGATCATATAATGGCATCAGAGTCTCATCTTTGGAAGCCATCAACATCTCTATAGACTTCTGTGCATCCTGTACCTTTGCCTCACAGGTCAAATGATCGTCTGTACACGTCAATTCTTTATCATCAGCTTTAGACACAGTTTGGTTTATCTGGACCTGTAACTCTTTGGGAAGACTTCATACCTTTAGCTATCACTGTTATCTGAAAGTCACTGCTGTTATGTTCTGGGTTGTTTGTGGACCAGGGGTGCTAGCAGGAGCGATCACAGAAGGGGATTTGAATAAGAAACTAGGTTTTTTAATAAGTGCTTGAGAAGGCATAAAATATGGCAGTAAATAAAAGTCCAGGAATATATAAATGTGCACAAGAGTTCTGTGGTAGAAGTAATGGGTTAATGTCCAAGTAGAAACAATTAGAGCTGTCCATGTGTGCAGGTAGTGAGACTGAAAATAATCAACCAGGTATGCAGGTAGTGATGCAGGAAAATAATAGCCAGGTATGCAGGTAGTGAACTAAGGCAATGAGCAGGATGTCAGCAGGCTCAGGCACTCAGGTATGGGCAAGGGTGATGGAGGAAGCGGGGTAGTCCAGCGGAAGCTAGGAGCTGACAGGCAGACTGGCAGACAGCGAATTCACAGGAACAGGATAAGCACAGAGAACTCCCTCACAGCTAGGCTGAGATACACGTTGCACTGGCAAAGAAGGAAGGCACTGACCCTTCCTAAATACCCCATGCCGTGCTGTTACTGGCCGGAGGGAACATGTGACTCACCAGGATTGGCCAGCCGCATCACATGGCCAGAAGGCAAGATGGCGGCGCCCATGCCAAGCGGAACGGAGACGCCGCCAGGCCTTACCAGCGCAGAGTGACAACAGGCCCGCACAACAACGCGCACAGCCAAAGCCCCCCGCCAGACACCAGCTCCGCCACCAGACATCCCGCGCCACAATGACCTCACAGGTAACACCCGCCTAGCGCCATGCTGAAATACCCTGTGACAACTGCAAGTTATCTCATACACTTTTACAAGATGGACTTTTATGGAATTTCCCAACTTTGATACTTCTGTCCCTTCTTGTACACTGGCATCATTAATGAGGACATCTCTATGGTCCCACTGCTGCTGACAAACATCATTCCTCTGGAACATCTTACTTTGTTCCTACAATTCACCGCTTGTTTGCTGTCCACTACACAAGACACTTGGTACCGGTAACATATGACTCTTCACGCCAGCCTTTTGAGGATCAACCTGTAATAATTGCTGCTGGTGTTTATGTATTTCTGTCACACAAGGTTCAGTGAACACTTCGGACTCCATTATGGGTCCAGAATACAATTTCAGAAGGTTATTCAACTTCTCTTCTTTTTCTGATTTCGCCAATACCACGTGGAACTTTTTCTGAGCTGCATACAGCTGCTCTTCCAGCTGGGTAATTTTTGCCATAGTGCCATCCAACTTGCTCTCCGAATGCAAAAGTTTGCTCTCCACGCCTTCAAATTCAGCAAGTCTCAACTTTTGTACAGCTATTTGAGACTCTGCCACGTCGAATTCACATTACAACTCCAGTTCTTCGGTATTCCTTTCCATTTGGAATTTTTGCAACTGGCTCTGTGTACTTAGCAGACATTTCTCAAGGTTCTCACTCTCTTCTTGCAATTTCCAAGCCACGCCATGTGCCTGGTTAAGTTTTTCCTCCAAAGATTCACTTTGCTCTGCTATTTTATTCAGACTTTTCTCCAGAAATAAATTACTTTCTGTCAGACATTCTGAAACTGCTATGGTTGCATCCAAGTTGGATTAGAGTGTCTGTATTTGCTCCTTAAAGCTTCCCTCAAGACGGAAAACCTCCATGTATTTTGCACCACGCTCTTTCTGCATCATCTGGAGACATTTTGCCCTTTCTCCTGAACATTCACGAAGATCCTCAGACAGAGAATTTCTTTCAAACTCACACCCTGCAAGTCTCGCTTTTGTGGAAACCATTAGAAAGTATTTTCTTTCGAACATCAAAGTTAGATCCACAACTTTTCCTTGTGAGTGAGCTGTGTCACTCTGGTGTTCATTGACACATTATTTTAATTCTTGCACTTTCTGCTGTAGTGCCACAGACTTTTGATGCAATTCAACCATGTCTTGTTCTAATACTTCATTTTTTGCTAGCGGCACATCAGTCTCATACTTTATCATAGACTTTAATGCTTCAGCCTCCTCAAAGCGTTCAGACATAACCACTAATTTGAGGTCTGTCTCTTTAAGAGCTTTAAGTCTCTTTTATACCTCCTGCACAAATGCACTTTTCAAATAAGATAACTCACTCTAACATTTTTTTAGTTTGCACATGCAAAAGCTTCTCTTTTGTAGACTTGTCCTCTAAGTCTCTTATCTGGTCACAATAGTGTAAAAGTGTTTCACGCCAAACCACGCAAAGAGTCACATTTTTCTATGCTGATAGGTCCACCTATTACACACAATGACAGTTTTACTCTGCTTTGGCAGTGTAAATGTCTCTTTATCTGGAAGATTACTCGGAGCCCCAGCATTTTGAAAAGAGTCACCAAAGAGGATTTCAAACAACTTTAAATCACTTCCATTTAAGAAACTTGCTTTACTTTCAGACTGGACACTCCAGTCCTGGATTTGCATCTCTCCAGCTTCGACTGTAGGCAACCTGTCTTTTCTCTGAACTTGATGCTTTTTCCCCATATTAATCTCCACACAGCATAAGCACAAGAACAGCTTTTGTTTTCACTATATCACACTTTGCCTTCCAAAGTATTTTCAATACAGCGAAACATTTTTCTTCATGTGGCACTACAATTACCAGCATGTATCAAGCACTGTCTCTTTAACAGCCTTTCCAAAGGAATCTCTGTTCTCTCAGTACCACACCCTAACTTAATTAGGTCATAGGTTTGAGTATTCCAACAAAATAAACCACAAATTTTCCTTTAACCCTTCCAATGCTGCAGCAGGAACTTTCAACATTTGTGCACATTTCTCTACACAGACAATATATATTTCATAGCTGGCAATTCACATATATTCTACATGTCATAATGGTTTTCCACACATATGCAGACAATACTCCAGCAATTTGTGTAACACTTATTCTCTTCCTCTCCAAGGACAAAAAAAGTGTACACTGCAGCACTGAGTACTGTATTCATCTATGCAGACAATTCTCTTTATACAGTTCAACATGTGTTGCTTCCACTCACCACCTTGACGAGCAATCACCATGCAGGTGCAGTGAGCATCCATATTTCCAATTATCTGCAGAAATCCACTTTCTGTGTAAATCGAAATGCGTAGACCTGTGTGCCCGCATTCTCCACCATATTGTTATGGCTTGGGGTTATTAGTTTGGTAGAGAGGTCAGTGGTGCAGTGAGTAGGTGCATAAATCAGGGGCCATACATAGTTTTCAGGTTATAAATAAAAGAAATGTGCTTTACTGTCAGCATAGGAAGGGAAATTAACAAACACACAACCCCCATTTAGGGCACTGACTCGACTAATCTTGGGCAGTTAGTCTGCAAATGTAACACAGTTTCAGTCCTTTAGTCCTGTCTCTCACAGGCCATGATATTGACCTCCTGGCCTTCACACAGTTTCTCTTAAGGTCCTCCCTTCCTCCTGCAGGTATGGATACTGGCTTCCTTAGCCTGCAGCTTAGCTGCTTCAATGTTCCACGTACAGTCTGAGATTTGCAGTCCTTCCTGTCTCGTGCAGGTCTGGTCTCAGGCCCCCTGGCATCCAATAGCATCCAGGCACACTGTACTTTGTAGCTGCCAGTCCTCCCTGGACTGATGCAACATGCAGCATGACTGTAGGTGTGCCTCGTTAGCCCTCACCTGAGCTCCATAAGGCAGCCCAAAGATGTGGCAAAACTCAGTTTACCTACCCTGTGTGGGCAGATCCCTTCAGCCCCACATAGAACACATGGCTCACTATCGCCATCTTTAGTGATACTGTACTGCCACAGTAGTTATAAAACAGTGCAAGATATGAAATATCAGATAACTCTTACAGTAGGTTAGCCATTCTCCAGTGGGCATAAATGAATACAGTACTCAGTATAGTAATTATATAAATATCAGCTGTAGGAATGTCACCTACCGATGCTGTCCGAATCTGATGCCGGACTAAATTGCATAGAATGCTATGAATAGCACAGTCGGAAAATGAGAACATGAGGAGTCTGACTGCCCATTTATGTGTTTGTGGAAGTGAATTACTTAGTCCGGCCAGACCTAGCAATTCTCACATTGGTAAATATGTGTGTTGCACTAGTCAGTGGGCGAAAAAAATATTATGAATAAGAAGAAATAGTAGTAATATTAATTCAAAGTAGATGAAATAGATCATAGAACAATTTGTTACATCATATCACAGAGCATTTCAGTGCTTCCACTCAAGGCTTGTTGGGCTGATGTAACTAATCATTATTTGAACAATAAACATTCAATATTTATATAAAGTCCCTTTAAGTGTTTCCAGGGGGACAATGGACAGTGCATTTTCTATTACATGGTAGCACTGGGACATACTGTATGGGCATTGCAGACATTCACATATTCTTTCAGGTGCTAGAACAAACGGGTGATATACAGTATATGCCTTAAGGAACTGCACATCTGGAAACAGTTTTAAATGCATAAACTACATGAGTTTATTTGGTGCAAGAAACAGCAACGTTTCAGATCTGCTCAGGGTCCTCTATCTACAATAGCTATAGAAGCTGAGAATGTTAACTTCGATTGTTGCAACTTTTGTTATGCTGACCAACAGCACCAGTGTCTCCCCCATCTGGTCAGTCCCAGCTCTATCTCTCAGAGCTGTAAACATGCCAATGACATTAGTGCTAAACAAACAATATGCTTTCTGGTGTGAAGCTCACCTGCACACAGGCGTTTAGAAGGTAAAGCTGGGTACGCACTGGAGCGATGTTGGGCCGATTAGCGGCTTCGTAATGACATATCGCCTACATTGCTCAGTGTGTACACATTTTGCACGGTCGAGCAGTCGCTAGCAACGGTCGCCAGGCTTAATGTGTTGCACTTCAAACCTAGCGATATCCCTAGTGGCCAGTGCATTGTTAATGAATGGCATAACGGTGATCATTATGTCGTTCTTTAAAGTCATCCAGTGTGGACGCACAATCACTGTTGACGGGCATGTCGGAACGAATGCCCATCGCTCCGGTGTGTGCCTAGCTTAAGACCATCACCAAGCGTATCAGCTATCACACACCTAGGGAAGCACCTGACACAAGTTGGATTAACCCCTTCTCACATTCCAACATCCATAGCAATGATTTTCCTATTGTACCCATACAAATGATACATTGTTTCATTCAGAAGTTTGTTTTTTTATATATATTCAAGAAAGTGAAGCAAATGTTTTCTATAAATACCACAAATAAATACTCTGTGTTGTTCGCTTCAGCCGTAATTCACCGTTCCAATATTGCAAACAGCAGGATTCAACGTGTACGTTTACAAAAACAAATCTACACTTGAAAATGGTAATACATTTTATTTTTTATTGTTGCCCTCTCCATTTAAATGCTAGCCATGTGTGGGTATTATACCGCAGCAGGCCCAACAAGGCCATTTTTAAAATCAAGAAATCTACCGCATTTAATAAGATGACCCCTACTTTTTTTTTCATTTGATACAATATGAGGGGATGTGGGATTTAGACTCCCTCCCTCCTCCCGTGAGGGTATTTTATTTTTAGTGTGTTCTGTTTAATGCTTGGTAGGGCACACATTAGCTGATGTGTACCCAGCACAATATCGTGGGAGATAATTGTGACACCTTGTACGTGCCAAATCCGCGCCCCTCCCTCTGCCAGTGCTTAACCCTAACCCTCCCCCTTACTGCCTAAACCTAACCTCCCCCCTTAGTGCCTAACCCTAACCTCCCCCCTTAGTGCCTAACCCTAACCCTCCTCCTTACTGCCTAAACCTAACCTCCCCCCTTAGTGCCTAACCCTAACTCTCCACCTCCTTTGTGCCTAACCCTAACCTCCCCCCTTAGTGCCTAACCCTAAACTCCAACTCCCCGGTGCATAACCATAACCCCCTAAACCCCAATACTTACCTTTGGGATGCCGGCGGTTTTGGGATCCTGGCGGTTGGTTGGGATTCTGGAGCCGGGAGGTGCATGTGTATAGCGGTGCTGTCATAGGTGTGTAAGAGCTGAGGTGCATGTGTATAGCGGTGCTGTCATAGGTGTGTAAGAGCTGAGGTGCATGTGTATAGCGGTGCTGTCATAGGTGTGTAAGAGCTGAGGTACATGTGTATAGCGGTGCTGTCATAGGTGTGTAAGAGCTGAGGTGTATGTGTATAGCGGTGCTGTCATAGGTGTGTAAGAGCTGAGGTGCATGTGTATAGCGGTACTGTCATAGGTGTGTAAGAGCTGAGGTGTATGTGTATAGCGGTGCTGTCATAGGTGTGTAAGAGCTGAGGTGTATGTGTATAGCGGTGCTGTCATAGGTGTGTAAGAGCTGAGGTACATGTGTATAGCGGTGCTGTCATGGGTGTGTAAGAGCTAAGGTGCATGTGTATAGCGGTGCTGTCATAGGTGTGTAAGAGCTGAAGTGCATGTGTATAGCGGTGCTGTCATAGGTGTGTAAGAGCTGAGGTGCATGTGTATAGCGGTGCTGTCATAGGTGTGTAAGAGCTGAGGTACATGTGTATAGCGGTGCTGTCATAGGTGTGTAAGAGCTGAGGTGTATGTGTATAGCGGTGCTGTCATAGGTGTGTAAGAGCTGAGGTGCATGTGTATAGCGGTACTGTCATAGGTGTGTAAGAGCTGAGGTGTATGTGTATAGCGGTGCTGTCATAGGTGTGTAAGAGCTGAGGTGTATGTGTATAGCGGTGCTGTCATAGGTGTGTAAGAGCTGAGGTACATGTGTATAGCGGTGCTGTCATGGGTGTGTAAGAGCTAAGGTGCATGTGTATAGCGGTGCTGTCATAGGTGTGTAAGAGCTGAGGTGCATGTGTATAGCGGCGCTGTCATAGGTGTGTAAGAGCTGAAGTGCATGTGTATAGCGGTGCTGTCATAGGTGTGTAAGAGCTGAAGTGCATGTGTATAGTGGTGCTGTCATAGGTGTGTAAGAGCTGAAGTGCATGTGTATAGCGGTGCTGTCATAGGTGTGTAAGAGCTAAGGTACATGTGTATAGCGGTGCTGTCATGGGTGTGTAAGAGCTAAGGTGCATGTGTATAGCGGTGCTGTCATAGGTGTGTAAGAGCTGAAGTGCATGTGTATAGCGGTGCTGTCATGGGTGTGTAAGAGCTAAGGTGCATGTGTATAGCGGTGCTGTCATGGGTGTGTAAGAGCTAAGGTGCATGTGTATAGCAGTGCTGTCATGGGTGTGTAAGAGCTGAAGTGCATGTGTATAGTGGTGCTGTCATAGGTGTGTAAGAGCTGAGGTGTATGTGTATAGCGGTGCTGTCATGGGTGTGTAAGAGCTGAGGTGCATGTGTATAGCGGTGCTGTCATATGTGTGTAAGAGCTGAGGTGCATGTGTATAGCGGTGCCGTCATAGGTGTGTAAGAGCTGAGGTGCATGTGTATAGCGGTGCTGTCATAGGTGTGTAAGAGCTGAGGTGCATGTGTATAGCGGTGCTGTCATAGGTGTGTAAGAGCTGAGGTACATGTGTATAGCGGTGCTGTCATAGGTGTGTAAGAGCTGAGGTGTATGTGTATAGCGGTGCTGTCATAGGTGTGTAAGAGCTGAGGTACATGTGTATAGCGGTGCTGTCATGGGTGTGTAAGAGCTAAGGTGCATGTGTATAGCGGTGCTGTCATAGGTGTGTAAGAGCTGAAGTGCATGTGTATAGCGGTGCTGTCATGGGTGTGTAAGAGCTAAGGTGCATGTGTATAGCGGTGCTGTCACGGGTGTGTAAGAGCTGAGGTGTATGTGTATAGCGGTGCTGTCACAGGTGTGTAAGAGCTGAGGTACATGTGTATAGCAGTGCTGTCATAGGTGTGTAAGAGCTGAAGTGCATGTGTATAGCGGTGCTGTCATAGGTGTGTAAGAGCTGAAGTGCATGTGTATAGCGGTGCTGTCATAGGTGTGTAAGAGCTGAGGTGTATGTGTATAGCGGTGCTGTCATGGGTGTGTAAGAGCTAAGGTGCATGTGTATAGCGGTGCTGTCATGGGTGTGTAAGAGCTAAGGTGCATGTGTATAGGGGTGCTGTCATAGGTGTGTAAGAGCTGAGGTGCATGTGTATAGCGGTGCTGTCATATGTGTGTAAGAGCTGAGGTGCATGTGTATAGCGGTGCCGTCATAGGTGTATAAGAGCTGAGGTGCATGTGTATAGCGGTGCCGTCATAGGTGTGTAAGAGCTGAGGTGCATGTGTATAGCGGTGCTGTCATAGGTGTGTAAGAGCTGAGGTGCATGTGTATAGCGGTGCTGTCATAGGTGTGTAAGAGCTGAGGTGCATGTGTATAGCGGTGCTGTCATAGGTGTGTAAGAGCTGAGGTACATGTGTATAGCGGTGCTGTCATAGGTGTGTAAGAGCTGAGGTACATGTGTATAGCGGTGCTGTCATAGGTGTGTAAGAGCTGAGGTGCATGTGTATAACGGAGCTGTCATAGGTGTGTAAGAGCTGAGGTGCATGTGTATAGCGGTGCTGTCATAGGTGTGTAAGAGCTGAGGTGCATGTGTATAGTGGTGCTGTCATAGGTGTGTAAGAGCTGAGGTGCATGTGTATAGCGGTGCTGTCATAGGTGTGTAAGAGCTGAGGTGCATGTGTATAGCGGTGCTGTCATAGGTGTGTAAGAGCTGAGGTGCATGTGTATAGCGGTGCTGTCATAGGTGTGTAAGAGCTGAGGTGCATGTGTATAGCGGTGCTGTCATAGGTGTGTAAGAGCTGAGGTACATGTGTATAGCGGTGCTGTCATGGGTGTGTAAGAGCTGAGGTGCATGTGTATAGCGGTGCTGTCATATGTGTGTAAGAGCTGAGGTGCATGTGTATAGCGCTGCTGTCATAGGTGTGTAAGTGCTGAGGTGCATGTGTATAGCGGTGCTGTCATAGGTGTGTAAGAGCTGAGGTGCATGTGTATAGCAGTGCTGTCATGGGTGTGTAAGAGCTGAGGTGCATGTGTATAGCGGTGCTGTCATAGGTGTGTAAGAGCTGAGGTGCATGTGTATAGCGGTGCTGACAAATGTGTGTAAGAGCTGAGGTACATGTGTATAGCGGTGCTGTCATGGGTGTGTAAGAGCTGAGGTGCATGTGTATAGCGGTGCTGTCATAGGTGTGTAAGAGCTGAGGTGCATGTGTATAGCGGTGCTGTCATAGGTGTGTAAGAGCTGAGGTGCATGTGTATAGCGGTGCTGTCATATGTGTGTAAGAGCTGAAGTGTATGTGTATAGCGGTGCTGTCATAGGTGTGTAAGAGCTGAGGTGCATGTGTATAGCAGTGCTGTCATGGGTGTGTAAGAGCTGAGGTGCATGTGTATAGCGGTGCTGTCATAGGTGTGTAAGAGCTGAGGTACATGTGTATAGCGGTGCTGTCATAGGTGTGTAAGAGCTGAGGTGCATGTGTATAGCAGTGCTGTCATGGGTGTGTAAGAGCTGAGGTGCATGTGTATAGCGGTGCTGTCATAGGTGTGTAAGAGCTGAGGTGCATGTGTATAGCCGTGCTATCATAGGTGTGTAAGAGCTGAGGTGCATGTGTATAGCGGTACTGTCATAGGTGTGTAAGAGCTGAGGTGCATGTGTATAGCGGTGCTGTCATAGGTGTGTAAGAGCTGAGGTGCATGTGTATAGCGGTGCTGTCATATGTGTGTAAGAGCTGAGGTACATGTGTATAGCGGTGCTGTCATAGGTGTGTAAGAGCTGAGGTGCATGTGTATAGCGGTGCTGTCATGGGTGTGTAAGAGCTGAGGTGTATGTGTATAGCGGTGCTGTCATAGGTGTGTAAGAGCTGAGGTGCATGTGTATAGCGGTGCTGTCATGGGTGTGTAAGAGCTGAGGTGTATGTGTATAGCGGTGCTGTCATAGGTGTGTAAGAGCTGAGGTGCATGTGTATAGCGGTGCTGTCATGGGTGTGTAAGAGCTGAGGTGTATGTGTATAGCGGTGCTGACAAATGTGTGTAAGAGCTGAGGTACATGTGTATAGCGGTGCTGTCATGGGTGTGTAAGAGCTGAGGTGCATGTGTATAGCGGTGCTGTCATGGGTGTGTAAGAGCTGAGGTACATGTGTATAGCGGTGCTGTCATGGGTGTGTAAGAGCTGAGGTACATGTGTATAGCGGTGCTGTCATATGTGTGTAAGAGCTGAGGTACATGTGTATAGCGGTGCTGTCATAGGTGTGTAAGAGCTGAGGTGCATGTGTATAGCAGTGCTGTCATATGTGTGTAAGAGCTGAAGTGTATGTGTATAGCGGTGCTGTCATAGGTGTGTAAGAGCTGAGGTGCATGTGTATAGCGGTGCTATCATAGGTGTGTAAGAGCTGAGGTACATGTGTATAGCGGTGCTGTCATAGGTGTGTAAGAGCTGAGGTGCATGTGTATAGCGGTGCTGTCATATGTGTGTAAGAGCTGAAGTGTATGTGTATAGCGGTGCTGTCATAGGTGTGTAAGAGCTGAGGTACATGTGTATAGCGGTGCTGTCATAGGTGTGTAAGAGCTGAGGTACATGTGTATAGCAGTGCTGTCATATGTGTGTAAGAGCTGAAGTGTATGTGTATAGCGGTGCTGTCATAGGTGTGTAAGAGCTGAGGTGCATGTGTATAGCGGTGCTATCATAGGTGTGTAAGAGCTGAGGTACATGTGTATAGCGGTGCTGTCATAGGTGTGTAAGAGCTGAGGTGCATGTGTATAGCGGTGCTGTCATATGTGTGTAAGAGCTGAAGTGTATGTGTATAGCGGTGCTGTCATAGGTGTGTAAGAGCTGAGGTACATGTGTATAGCGGTGCTGTCATAGGTGTGTAAGAGCTGAGGTGCATGTGTATAGGGGTGCTGTCATAGGTGTGTAAGAGCTGAGGTGCATGTGTATAGCGGTGCTGTCATATGTGTGTAAGAGCTGAAGTGTATGTGTATAGCGGTGCTGTCATAGGTGTGTAAGAGCTGAGGTACATGTGTATAGCGGTGCTGTCATAGGTGTGTAAGAGCTGAGGTACATGTGTATAGCGGTGCTGTCATAGGTGTGTAAGAGCTGAGGTACATGTGTATAGCGGTGCTGTCATAGGTGTGTAAGAGCTGAGGTACATGTGTATAGCAGTGCTGTCATAGGTGTGTAAGAGCTGAGGTACATGTGTATAGCGGTGCTGTCATAGGTGTGTAAGAGCTGAGGTGCATGTGTATAGCGGTGCTGTCATAGGTGTGTAAGAGCTGAGGTACATGTGTATAGCGGTGCTGTCATAGGTGTGTAAGAGCTGAGGTACATGTGTATAGCGGTGCTGTCATTTGTGTGTAAGAGCTGAGGTACATGTGTATAGCAGTGCTATCATAGGTGTGTAAGAGCTGAGGTGCATGTGTATAGCGGTGCTGTCATAGGTGTGTAAGAGCTGAGGTACATGTGTATAGGGGTGCTGTCATAGGTGTGTAAGAGCTGAGGTACATGTGTATAGCGGTGCTATCATAGGTGTGTAAGAGCTGAGGTGCATGTGTAAAGCGGTGCTGTCATAGGTGTGTAAGAGCTGAGGTACATGTGTATAGCAGTGCTATCATAGGTGTGTAAGAGCTGAGGTGCATGTGTATAGCGGTGCTGTCAGATGTGTGTAAGAGCTAAGGTGCATGTGTATAGCGGTGCTGTCATAGGTGTGTAAGAGCTGAGGTACATGTGTATAGCGGTGCTGTCATAGGTGTGTAAGAGCTGAGGTGTATGTGTATAGCGGTGCTGTCATAGGTGTGTAAGAGCTGAGGTACATGTGTATAGCGGTGCTGTCACAGGTGTGTAAGAGCTGAGGTGCATGTGTATAGCGGTGCTGTCATAGGTGTGTAAGAGCTGAGGTGCATGTGTATAGCGGTGCTGTCATAGGTGTGTAAGAGCTGAGGTGCATGTGTATAGTGGTGCTGTCATAGGTGTGTAAGAGCTGAGGTACATGTGTATAGCGGTGCTGTCATGGGTGTGTAAGAGCTGAGGTACATGTGTATAGCGGTGCTGTCATGGGTGTGTAAGAGCTGAGGTACATGTGTATAGCGGTGCTGTCATAGGTGTGTAAGAGCTGAGGTACATGTGTATAGCGGTGCTGTCATGGGTGTGTAAGAGCTAAGGTGCATGTGTATAGCGGTGCTGTCATAGGTGTGTAAGAGCTGAGGTGCATGTGTATAGCAGTGCTGTCATAGGTGTGTAAGAGCTGAGGTACATGTGTATAGCGGTGCTGTCATGGGTGTGTAAGAGCTGAGGTGCATGTGTATAGCGGTGCTGTCATAGGTGTGTAAGAGCTGAAGTGCATGTGTATAGCGGTGCTGTCATATGTGTGTAAGAGCTGAGGTGCATGTGTATAGCGCTGCTGTCATAGGTGTGTAAGTGCTGAGGTGCATGTGTATAGCGGTACTGTCATAGGTGTGTAAGAGCTGAGGTGTATGTGTATAGCGGTGCTGTCATAGGTGTGTAAGAGCTGAGATGCATGTGTATAGCGGTGCTGTCATAGGTGTGTAAGAGCTGAGGTGCATGTGTATAGCGGTGCTGTCATAGGTGTGTAAGAGCTGAGGTACATGTGTATAGCGGTGCTGTCATAGGTGTGTAAGAGCTGAGGTGCATGTGTATAACTGTGCTGTCATAGGTGTGTAAGAGCTGAGGTGCATGTGTATAGCGGTGCTGTCATAGGTGTGTAAGAGCTGAGGTGCATGTGTATAGCGGTGTTGTCACAGGTGTGTAAGAGCTGAGGTGCATGTGTAAAGCGGTGCTGTCATAGGTGTGTAAGAGCTGAGGTGTATGTGTATAGCGGTGCTGTCACAGGTGTGTAAGAGCTGAGGTGTATGTGTATAGCGGTGCTGTCACAGGTGTGTAAGAGCTGAGGTGTATGTGTATAGCGGTGCTGTCATAGGTGTGTAAGAGCTGAGGTACATGTGTATAGCGGTGCTGTCACAGGTGTGTAAGAGCTGAGGTGCATGTGTATAGCGGTGCTTTCATAGGTGTGTAAGAGCTGAGGTGTATGTGTATAGCGGTGCTGTCACAGGTGTGTAAGAGCTGAGGTGTATGTGTATAGCGGTGCTGTCATAGGTGTGTAAGAGCTGAGGTACATGTGTATAGCGGTGCTGTCACAGGTGTGTAAGAGCTGAGGTACATGTGTATAGCGGTGCTGTCATAGGTGTGTAAGAGCTGAGGTGCATGTGTATAGCGGTGCTGTCATATGTGTGTAAGAGCTGAGGTGCATGTGTATAGCGGTGCTATCATATGTGTGTAAGAGCTGAGGTGCATGTGTATAGCGGTGCTGTCATAGGTGTGTAAGAGCTGAGGTGCATGTGTATAGCGGTGCTGTCACAGGTGTGTAAGAGCTGAGGTGTATGTGTAAAGCGGTGCTGTCATAGGTGTGTAAGAGCTGAGGTGCATGTGTATAGCGGTGCTGTCATAGGTGTGTAAGAGCTGAGGTGCATGTGTATAGCGGTGCAGTCATAGGTTTGTAAGAGCTGAGGTGCATGTGTATAGCCGTGCTATCATAGGTGTGTAAGAGCTGAGGTGCATGTGTATAACGGAGCTGTCATAGGTGTGTAAGAGCTGAGGTGCATGTGCACGCACACACACATTGCAGCCTATCTGTAACACTCCCAGCGGAACCTAACCCTAAAGTTGACATGATGTCGGCAATATGATCTGGTTACTGTCGGCTACTTCGATCCAGCCTAAATACTGTGTCAGAAGCTAAACACTGACTAGAGAAGTGTACATGAGACCTAAATAACAGCGATTGCTATGGTGTTACAGCGCTGACGGGACACAGAATCGCAGGCAGAGTTTTGTCGTAAACATTAGAGCGGGGCTGACAAGGCGGCATTAGGGCAATCAATTCACACTTAGTAAACAGAAATATATCTGCAGGTCCTACGGCACCTTACACCCTGACAGCAAGATAATAATTTGGAAGGAATTTACCAGTTGTCCAGTTTGTTACGTTAGATCTCAGCTTTTATCCGCCAGCAGCCATCACCGACCCCCCGAGGACAGCACTAACAGCTGAGATACTAATAGATACAGAGCAACAAGAGGAACAGGACAGTCCCACCAAATATTCTGTATATACCATTACAGACCTCCTAACACCAAGGAGGGGGGGATCTGACCAAACATGGTGCCAAAAAGTGCAGTAATGTAAAATATATGGATACTGATGGGTACATTTACCAAAGTGCAAGTTTTTAGAAGTGGAGATGTTGCCCATTTCTATAATGCAATGACCTGAGACAGATCAACCAAAGCAATCCAGGGGGACCCATGCCCCAAAAATTAACCAAAGTTGCACTACAGTATATAACTTGTATGACTTACCTAGAATTGTGCCTAATACAGTGTGCATATACTATACCAGACCCCATGCTTTTAAACCAATAAGGTAGGGTGCTAATCCAGACTGAGGGTGTCTCCTTTACCTCAGGTGTGCAATAAAGCACATTAAATGGAGTATATAGGAAAGATTCCTGGACTGCACACCCTGAATATATATATGATGGGAGGTGCTACCTGATGAAACTAATTGCAGGCACAGAAACAGACAGATCTCAGGTGCACAGCTCCAAATTACTGATAATATATAAATGCAATAACATTTTGCAATCAATAGAGGTTTTTAGCATAACCATGGCCAAGGTTATGGGCCTACCCACCATATCCAGGTCACCTCTTTAGGGTAGGTCCCTAACATACTAGGGTTCAAATTCAGGGTGTGCAGTCCAGGAATCTTTCCTATATAATCCATAGCAACCAATCAGATTCTAGCTTTTATCTTCTAGAAGGTGCTAGATAAATGTTAAGTAGAATCTGATTGGTTGTTATGGGCAACATCTCCACTTCTAAACACTCTCATTTAGTAAATTTACGCCTAAAAATCACCAAGGAGTCTGATCATATAGCAGCCAGTGACTGGGCACAGGAATCCACACTGACTTGTAATATACTGTACTTGCTAACTTGGGCTACAATAATGCAATTCCACGAGAATTGAGTCATCGCCCCTCCTGGACTGACCACTGTTGCTCAGTAAGTGGGATACTGTGGGGGGCAGCTCCAGGAAGGGGGGGGGGTGCAGGTAGATGGTGGGTCAGCTTCGGGAGACTTGCCTCCTGTTCCGGGATGGCCGGGAGCAGGGAAGCAGAGAGCGGGGGAGCCCAGACCCAACACCGCTCCTCCCCCTCCTATCAGCAGCCCAGCACACGTTGCTGTGTGCTCACCTGCAGTAGGAGACTACTCGCGGCTGCTGTCTCCTATGCCTGTGAGGGGAGCAATCACACTGATCGCGCCCCCCCACGGATTTGAGCCGGGTTGGGGGGGTTCACACCGTCCCCCTGGTTTTCTATATTTTTGGAGGGGGCGTGGCCTTGATTCCCAGTGGTTAGGCAATGCCCCCTTCACCTGGGCTTCGGGCCGGCTCTAAAAGGCCTGGCCGGGAGCACCACTCGACTTTTGGAAGCCTCCTGGCCATTCCGGGAAAGAAGGCAAGTACTGTATGACGTGTAATAATAACCTGTAAATCTGCATTTGTTAGGATCTGACTGGGGACCTGGTCTCCTGCCGTTCTTGAGTTTTGAGGTGGGTGATAGAACTTCCTGTAGCCAATCAGATCATCAGAATGTTCACAGCAGTACATAGTGTTTCAGTAGGTGTGGTGACTTTATTGGAGGCTGTGATTGTATCAGTGTGGCATGATGTGAGGAGGGGAATGGAGGCAGCAGGAAGTCACAGACTGAGAGTTATATAGTAGGAGGAGCAGGGTCCCCAGCAGCACAGAGTATATCAGTAGATGGGCGATGTATTAGTGAGGACAGGGCTGCATGTGACAGGGGCAGTGACATGATGTGAGGAGGGGAATGGAGGCAGCAGGAAGTCACAGACTGAGAGTTATATAGTGGGAGGAGCAGGGTCCCCCAGCAGCACAGAGTATTTCAGGAGATGAGTGATGTGTTAGTGAGGACAGGGCTGCATGTGACAGGGGCAGTGACATGATGTGAGGAGGGGAATGGAGGCAGCGGGAAGTCACAGACTGAGAGTTATATAGTGGGAGGAGCAGGGTCCCCCAGCAGCACAGAGTATATCAGGAGATGAGTGATGTGTTAGTGAGGACAGGGCTGCATGTGACAGGGGCAGTGACATGATGTGAGGAGGGGAATGGAGGCAGCAGGAAGCCACAGACTGAGAGTTATATAGTGGGAGGAGCAGGGTCTCCAGCAGCACAGAGTATTTCAGGAGATGAGTGATGTGTTAGTGAGGACAGGGCTGCATGTGACAGGGGCAGTGATATGATGTGAGGAGGGTAATGGAGGCAGTAGGAAGTCACAGACTGAGAGTTATATAGTAGGAGGAGCAGGGTCCCCAGCATCACAGAGTATTTCAGGAGATGAGTGATGTGTTAGTGAGGACAGGGATGCATGTGACAGGGGCAGTGACATGATGTGAGGAGGGGAACGGAGGCAGCAGGAAGCCACAGACTGAGAGTTATATAGTGGGAGGAGCAGGGTCCCCAGCAGCACAGAGTATATCAGATGATGAGTGATGTGTTAGTGAGGACAGGTGTTTATAGGGGCAGTATCATAATGTGAGGAGGGGGTAGGAGAAAGAGCAGGGAATTAGTAGTTGCTATAATACAAAGAGGCTGTACATAATTCCTTGTAGTTAGGGATTTTGGTTTTAAGATAATAGCAGATAGCCAGAATTATTGCAGGAAAATGACAATGATAGAAATCAATTGGTACTATATAATGTATCCTTTCCCAGGCATCCTGTTCCCCAATCCACTGCAATATTCTGCCACTACCCAGATTTCAGTGCCTTCCTCTCACCCAGGTACCTTATGCCCACCCCTGCACTAACTATCCTGATACCCCATACCGTGGGGTCATGTCACCTCCCCTAAGACCCTCTCCTTCTCTTCTCTATTATACTTCAAATAAAAACAAGATATCCTCACACTTACATGGAGGGTTAAATATTTGCATTACAAGGGAAGTTATACTACTACCAGCCAATCGGAATCGTCGTTCTGAGGACCAATCAGCTGTCGTTTATGAGCAGGTGCGAGGTCATGTACAAAGGTGGGAAAGGTCAGTTGGGCTGTTTCATTTTGTAGAATAAAGTTGGTTACTGAAGTGCAATTACGGTCGGATGTTTGTGTGTATTGTTTAGCGCTATTGACGGTGTAAAAAATAAATACAACAATGTCGTCCAGGCAAAGTGGTGACTGGTCACCCAGGAAGAGATCCAGGATTGTGGTGTTACGTGAAAATGGTCTTTCGTATGCAGCAATTGTGAGAGAAGTTGGTGGGAATGTGACAACATCAGGAGTACGAAAGTTTTGTTTACGCTATCAGGAAACACAATCTATACAAAACAAAGAAGGAAAAGGCCGGAAAAAGTGCACAACAGCTGCTGATGATAGGAGAATAAAACAAATTTGCGTCAGGGACAGATGAATTTCATCTGCGGCTATTAGCAGTGACCTGAGTGCAACTGGTGTTTTTGTCAGTGCAAGAGCGGTACGGAGAAGACTAACGGAGGTTGGCCTAAAAGGTAGGATTCCCCGAAAAAAGCCATCGCTGAATAAAAAGCAGTGGCAGAAACTAATACAGTGGACAAAAGAACACATTGCATGGACAGAAGGTCAGTGGAAACAAGTGATATGGAGTGATGAAACTAAGATATCGATATTAGGCAGTGATGGGAGAAAATATGTGAGACGTTGCATCGGGGAAGAGGTACATCCAGATTGCATTCAAGCGACAACAAAGAATCCTACAAGTGTTATGATCTGGGCATGTATGACAGCAGATGCTGTAGGCCTCCGTTATGTCATAGATGGCACACTGAACAGCAGAAAGTACATTGACACCATCCTACAACCAAAACTTCTACCTTCTATCACGGATCTTTTTCCAGATAATGCCCCATTTTTTTCCCATCAGGATTCAGCTCCCTGTCCCACTGCACGGACATGCAAACAGTGGTTCACGGAGAATGACTTACAGGTGCTGGGATGGCCAGGATAAGCCCAGACCTGAACCCCATAGAACAGTTGTAGTTCTGTTTGAAAAAACTGGTACATCTGAGGCGTCCATCCAATAAAAGACAATTAATTGAGGATATAATTGTCTCATGGCACCACATAATAAAGAAGGAGGAGCTTCAAACATTGGTTGGCTCAAAGACACATGACTGTGCTGCTGTCTTGAAAAATAAGTGATACCCAACGAAATACTGATAGGACAGTAACATCATAAGTACACAGGGATTTTTACCCTAAATGCTGTTTAAACGACAGCTGATTGGTCCTCAGAACGGCGATTCCGATTGGCTGGTAGTAGCTGTGACTACAATCCGCTTCTTGAATCTCACGCATCTGTGCTTCTTTGTCTGACTGAAAGTAGCATAACTTCCCTTGTAATGCAAAAAATTTGACCTCTGTTTATTGTGTTGAATTCAGCATTACATTTCCTTTCATTTGATATATGAATCATTGCACTGCGTGAAGCGTAACAGTTTTTATAAGCATTTAAAGTTGAAAAACATTAAATCTAATTTCAAAAAGTGTCGGCAATTTTGCCCACCACTGTATATGCCCTGTCATGGAGCACTTTCCCACTAGTCAGGACACACAATTGACATCACTACCCACCAAATATAAGTGATAATATATATATATATATATATATATATATATATATTATCAAAATATAATTGAACACATGTATAGTGATTATATATTGTCCCTTAGTTTATAATGTACAGTACTTAGTTGTACTTTTCAGCATGCCAGGACACGGGAATTTCCACACAGCCTCTGGAGAGCTGTCAGAAGCCAAAGAACAAGACTGTGCTTTGAATTGGTATTAGGTATCACTAATCCATTGTAGACAAAAACCCGAATTATCTGCCACAGTGACACAAACACACAGGGCCTCATTTACTAATGAGTTTTATCACCAAAACGAGTGATAAATGTCACAGTGTATGATAATGGTGCTCCAGCCAATCAGCTCCTAACTGTCACGGTGTATGATAAATGGAGCTCCAGCCAATCAGCTCCCAACTGTCACTGTGTATGATAATGGTGCTCCAGCCAATCAGCTCCCAACTGTCACGGTGTATGATAATGGTGCTCCAGCCAATCGACTCACAACTGTCACTGTGTATGATAATGGTGCTCCAGCCAATCAGCTCCCAACTGTCACTGTGTATGATAAATGGAGCTCCAGCCAATCAGCTCCCAACTGTCACTGTGTATGATAAATGGTGCTCCAGCCATTCAGCTCCCAACTGTCACTGTGTATGATAAATGGTGCTCCAGCCAATCAGCTCCCAACTGTCACGGTGTATGATAAATGGTGCTCCAGCCAATCGACTCACAACTGTCACTGTGTATGATAATGGTGCTCCAGCCAATCAGCTCCCAACTGTCACTGTGTATGATAAATGGAGCTCCAGCCAATCAGCTCCCAACTGTCACTGTGTATGATAATGGTGATCCAGCCAATCAGCTCCCAACTATCAACTGTTAGAAAAATGACAGTTGGGAGCTGATTGGCTGGAGCACCATTATCATACACAGTGACAGTTGGGAGCTGATTGGCTGGAGCTCCATTTATCATACACAGTGACAGTTGGGAGCTGATTGGCTGGAGCTCCATTTATCATACACAGTGATATTTATCACTAGTTTTAGTGATAAAACTCGTTAATAAATGGGGGCCACAGCCCGCTATCAAAACCCTTTTCCACGTTGTGCAATGCTGTGTACACAGCTAAAGATTTGGTTGTGTACACATCCCCTTCAGTATTTGTACCTGGAAGAGATGTAGAGTGAGGGCGGAAGTGTGGTTCCATGCCCAAAAAGCATATGCCTAGTATCCTGAAAATCGCTGGAAGCTCCCGATTTTTCGGGTAGCCCCCCCGCAACCCCGGAAGAGTAGGCATATCTCCCGCATCCCGCCAGCTTTCTAGTTAAGTTGGCAGGATGGCGAAATTTTACCAGGAATTTTTGGGTCCGCAAGTAGGGGGCGGGGCTAAAATGACACAAATCGCGTCATTTAGCCCCACTCCCCTACCCGTGGACCCACTAATCACAGCGTTTCCCTATGGTGGGTCGGGGCCTAATTACATATAGACTCCAGCCCTGCCCCCCAAAGTAATCAACAGGATCTCCTCCCAGGTCCTCTCCCGGAGAGGAGATATATAATGTCGGCAAGTATGCCAAAAAGTCCACCAAGATAGAAACTGCTTCACTCACCACAGGATTATATTCCCCTTCTATGTCCACGTGGATGGTAGGGAATGACGTTGGACAGTAGCTGATGACGTCAGGGTACATCTACGGAAGGGGATCTATCCACAACCATAAAGTTTTATCTTTCTGATGGGATGTACAATCTGGTAATGTATGGGAATAAAGAAGAATAAAAATTTGCTTCCAAACACTGGAAAACGGACTAGATTTTCCTTCCCACCAGACAGTTTGGACAGATAAATCTTTAGGTGTGTTCACAGCCTAAATGTTCTGCCCCCATTTATCCTCACTCATTTTCCAGTTGCAATAACCCAAACTCGGTCCTCAGGACCCCACACAGTTCACGTTTTCCAAGTCACTTTGCAGGTGCATTCATTAATCACTGACACATTTTAAAAGACCTACAGGTGAAGCTAATTATGTCACATGTGATGCTGTGAGGAGACCTGGAAAACATGACCTGTTTGGAGTCCTGAGGACAGAGTTTGAGAACCTATGGTCCTATGCAATAACTCAAAACTACACATAGTGCTATTGGAAAATCAGTCATGAACATCAGGAGCAATCACTTTATTCTAAGCAGAGGGCAAGGGGTGTGCCTGGTAATTCTGCTGCGTAAGGCGGCGACTGTAATGGCGTTCGCTTCTCCCATTCCCCAAACTAACAAACATTTGTATACATCGGTGTGCACTTTAAAAGAAAAACATTACAAATTGTTAGCATATTATAATACAGGTTGAGTCTCCCATATACAAAATGCTTGGGACCAGGGGTATTTTGGATATCGGAATATTCCGTATTTTGGAATAATTGCATCCCATACTGAAATGTCTTAGGAATAGGGCCCAAATCTAAACACAGAAAGCATTTATGATTCATATTAGGGGTGTGCACCGGCCACTTTTCGTGTTTTGTGTTTTGGTTTTGGATCTGGATCTTTCTTCGTGTTTTGGATCTGGATTGGTTTTGCCAAAACCACCCTTCCGTGTTTTGGGTTCTGGGTTTTGTGTTTTGGATCTGTATTTTTTTTTAAAAAAGCATAAAAACAGCTAAAATCACAGAATTTGTAGGTTTTTCTGCTCCTATGCTATTATTAACCTCAATAACCTTAATTTCCACTCATTTCCAGTCTATTCTGAACACCTCACACCTCACAATAGTGTTTTTATGTCCAAAACGTTGCACCGAGGTAGCTGGATGACTATGCTAAGCGACACGAGTGGGCGGCACAAACACGTGACCCATCTAGACGTGAAACTGCAGTGGCAGACAGGATGGCAGTTTGAAAAACTAGGCCCCAAACTGTACATAATGCAAAGAAAAAAAAGAGGTGCAAGATGGAATTGTCCTTGGGCCCTCCCACCCACCCTTATGTTGTATAAACAGGACATGCACACTTTAACAAACCAATCATTTCAGCGCCAGGGTCTGCCACACAACTGTGGCTGAAATGATTGGTTCGTTTGGGCCCCCACAAAACAAGCTGGCAATTAATGTGTCCCTGCACAAACTGGCTCTATGGAGGCAAGATGTCATCCTCATCCTCCTCATCCACCGATTCCTCACCCTCTTCAGTGTGTACATCCTCATCCTCACAAAGTATTAACTCGTCCTCACTTGAATCCACCACCACAGGTCCCTCTGTACCTTCTGGAGGCTGGTCTCCCTGGAAGAGCTGATAATTCATTTTGATGAACATCATCTTCTCCACATTCTGTGGAAGCAACCTCCTACGCCTTTCGCTGACAAGGTTCCCGGCTGCACTAAACACTCTTTCGGAGTACACACTGGAGGGGGGGCAACTCAGGTAAAATAGAGCCAGTTTGTACAGGGGCCTCCAAATTGCCTCTTTTTCCTGCCAGTACAGGTATGGACTGTCTGCCATGCCTACTTGGATGCTGTCACCGATGTAATCCTCCACCATTCTGTCAATGGTGACAGTATCATATGCAGTGACAGTAGACATGTCAGAAATTGTTGCCAGGTCCTTCAGTCCGGACCAGATGTCCAAACTTGGTCCTGCCTGCCCTGCATCACCGCCAGCGGGTTGCTTAGGATACCTAAGTTTTTTCCTGGCAGCCCCAGTTGCAGGAGAAAATGAAGAAGGAGCCGTTGACGTGTCACGTTCCGCTTCAGCTGACAGTGTGTTCACCAGCAGGTCTTTGCACCTCTGCAGGCTTGTGTCGGCCGGAAAGAGAGACACCACATAGGCTTTAAACCTAGGATCGAGCACGGTGGCCAAAACGTAGTGGTCTGATTTCAACAGATTGACCACCCTGGAATCCTGGCAAAGCGAATGAAGGGCTTCATCCACAAGTCCCACATGCCGAGCGGAATCGCTCCGTCTTAGCTCCTCCTTCACTTTCTCCAGCTGCTTCTGCAAAAGCCTGATGAGGGGAATGACCTGACTCAAGCTGGCAGTGTCTGAACTGACTTCACGTGTGGCAAGTTCGAAGGGCTGGAGAACCTTGCACAACACGGAAATCATTCTCCACTGCGCTTGAGTCAGGTGCATACCCCCTCCTTTGCCTATGTCATAGGCGGATGTATAGGCTTGTATGGCCTTTTGCTGCTCCTCCATCCTCTGAAGCATATAGAGGGTTGAGTTCCACCGCGTCACAACCTCTTGCTTCAGGTGATGGCGGGGCAGGTTCAAGAGTGTTTGCTGGCGCTCCAGTCTTCGGCACGCAGTCGCTGAATGGTGAAAGTGGCCAGAAATTTTTCGGGCCACCCAAAGCGTCTCCTGCACGCCCCTGTCGCTTTTCAGAAAATTCTGCACCACCAAGTTTATTGTGTGAGCAAAACATGGGACGTGCTGGAATTTGCCCAGATGTAATGCCCGCACAATATTGGTGGCGTTGTCAGATATCACAAATCCCCAGGAGAGTCTAAGTGGGGTAAGCCACTGGGCGATGATTTCCCTCAGTTTCTCTAAGAGGTTGTCGGCGGTGTGCCTCTTACTGAAACCGGTGATACACAGCGTAGCCTGCCTTGTAACGAGCTGGCATTTCTGAGATGCTGCTACTGGTGACGCTGCTGCTGTTGCTGCGTAAGGTGATACATCTACCCAGTGGGCTGTCACAGTCATATAGTCCTTAGTCTGCCCTGTTCCACTTGTCCACATGTCCGTGGTTAAGTGGACATTGTGTACAACGGCATTTTTCAGGACACTGAGGACACTTTTTCTGACGTTTCTGTACAGTCTCGGTATCGCCTGCCTAGTGAAGTGGAATCTAGACGGGATTTGGAACCGGGGACACACTACCTCCATCAATTGTCTAAATCCCACTGCACTAATGGCGGATACCGGACGCACGTCTAACACCAACATAGCAGTCAAGGCCTCAGTTATACGTTTTGCTTCAGGATGACTGCTGTCGTACTTCATCCTCCTCGCTAAGGACTGTTGGAGGGTCAATTGTTTAGTAAAAGTAGTGGTGTTCCTACTTCCTCTCTGGGATGATGAACGACTCCCAGCAGCAGCAACAGCAGCAGCGGCAGCAGAAGGCATAGCAATGCAGGATCCTCCGGAGGAATCCCGGATAGGAGAGTCAGTCATGCCAGTGACATGGCCTGCAGGACTACTTCCGATCCTAACTAAGGAGGAAATTGACGAGGAGGGAGTTGACGGTGTGGTTTGCAGGCGCTTGGATACAACAGGACAACGGGATTTAGGTGTCCCTGGACTGCTTACGGTCTTAGCCAAAGTTTCTGAACTTGACAGTAACTTTTTATGAACGCGCTGCAGGTGCCGTATAAGGGAGGATGTTCCTAGGTGGTTGACGTCCCTACCCCTACTTATTTCACCTTTACATATGGTACATATGGCAAGACAGTTGTTGTCCGGATTTGGATAGAAATATTGCCAGACCAAAGAGGTGGAATGTTTGGTCTTCTGCCCAGGCATGACCGTGATGGGCTTTTTCATCCCACGGACAACAACTGTCTCCCCCGGAGCCTGATTTAAACAAACCACATCACCATCAGAATCCTCCTCGCCAACTTCCTCCTCAGCGCCAGCTACACCAGTATCCTCATCCTGTTGTACTTCAACAGTGACATCTTCAATTTGCATATCAGCAAGTGGACTGTGGGTGCTCCTTTCAGCACTTGCAGGGGGCGTGCAAATGGTGGAAAGAGCCACCTCTTCCCGTCCAGTGCTGGGAAGGTCAGGCATCGCAACCACCACCACACTTGGACTCTCCTTGGGGATTTGTGATATCTTCTTAGAAAGCACAGTTCTTCGCTGTGCTTTTGCCAGCTTAACTCTTTTGATTTTTTTAGTGGGAGGAGGGCTTCCATCGTCATGTGAAGCTGAACCACTAGTCATGAACATACTAGGGATCGACCTTAGCCGTTCCTTGCCACTCCGTGTCGTAAATGGCATATTGGCAAGTTTACGTTTCTCTTCAGCTGATTTAAATGTCTTTTTCAAGGTCATTTTCCTGAACTTTGCCATTTGGGATTGTATGTGCCCTCTACTATGACATTGGGCATCGGCCTTGGCAGACGACGTTGATGGCATGTTATCGTCTATGTCATGACTAGTGGCAGCAGCTTCAGCACTAGGAGGAAGTGGTTCTTGATCTTTCTCTATTTTATTTTTATCGGAGAAAGTTTGGTCCTCCATTTATGTTATATCGATTTGATATATACGTGCGGCTAAACACAGAAAATAATTTTTTTTTGGGTTTGGACTGGAGTGTACTTTGTGGGTTACAGCACCCTTTAACGGTCAAGCCAGCCGGCCCTTTACTTATGACACAGGCGCACGCTTGGCACTACTTTGTTGATGCACGTGCGGCTACTGCGCACACAATTCACAAACACAGAAAATAATTTTTTTTTGGTTTGGACTGGAGTGTACTTTCGGGGGTTACAGCACCCTTTAACGGTCAAGCCAGCCGGCCCTTTACTTATGACACAGGCGCACGCTTGGCACTACTTTGTTGATGCACGTGCGGCTACTGCGCACACAATTCACAAACACAGAAAATAATTTTTTTTTTGGTTTGGACTGGAGTGTACTTTCGGGGGTTACAGCACCCTTAACGGTCAAGCCAGACGGCCCTTTACTTATGACACAGGCGCACGCTTGGCACTACTTTGTTGATGCACGTGCGGCTACTGCGCACACAATTCACAAACACAGAAAATAATTTTTTTTTGGTTTGGACTGGAGTGTACTTTCGGGGGTTACAGCACCCTTTAACGGTCAAGCCAGCCGGCCCTTTACTTATGACACAGGCGCACGCTTGGCACTACTTTGTTGATGCACGTGCGGCTACTGCGCACACAATTCACAAACACAGAAAATAATTTTTTTTTTGGTTTGGACTGGAGTGTACTTTGGGGGTTACAGCACCCTTTAACGGTCAAGCCAGCCGGCCCTTTACTTATGACACAGGCGCACGCTTGGCACTACTTTGTTGATGCACGTGCGGCTACTGCGCACACAATTCACAAACACAGAAAATAAATTTTTTTTTGGTTTGGACTGGAGTGTACTTTCGGGGGTTACAGCACCCTTAACGGTCAAGCCAGCCGGCCCTTTACTTATGACACAGGCGCACGCTTGGCACTACTTTGTTGATGCACGTGCGGCTACTGCGCACACAATTCACAAACACAGAAAATAATTTTTTTTTGGTTTGGACTGGAGTGTACTTTCGGGGGTTACAGCACCCTTTAACGGTCAAGCCAGCCGGCCCTTTACTTATGACACAGGCGCACGCTTGGCACTACTTTGTTGATGCACGTGCGGCTACTGCGCACACAATTCACAAACACAGAAAATTATTTTTTTTTTGGTTTGGACTGGAGTGTACTTTCGGGGGTTACAGCACCCTTAACGGTCAAGCCAGCCGGCCCTTTACTTATGACACAGGCGCACGCTTGGCACTACTTTGTTGATGCACGTGCGGCTACTGCGCACACAATTCACAAACACAGAAAATAATTTTTTTTTGGTTTGGACTGGAGTGTACTTTCGGGGGTTACAGCACCCTTTAACGGTCAAGCCAGCCGGCCCTTTACTTATGACACAGGCGCACGCTTGGCACTACTTTGTTGATGCACGTGCGGCTACTGCGCACACAATTCACAAACACAGAAAATAATTTTTTTTTTGGTTTGGACTGGAGTGTACTTTCGGGGGTTACAGCACCCTTAACGGTCAAGCCAGCCGGCCCTTTACTTATGACACAGGCGCACGCTTGGCACTACTTTGTTGATGCACGTGCGGCTACTGCGCACACAATTCACAAACACAGAAAATAATTTTTTTTTGGTTTGGACTGGAGTGTACTTTCGGGGGTTACAGCACCCTTTAACGGTCAAGCCAGCCGGCCCTTTACTTATGACACAGGCGCACGCTTGGCACTACTTTGTTGATGCACGTGCGGCTACTGCGCACACAATTCACAAACACAGAAAATAATTTTTTTTTTGGTTTGGACTGGAGTGTACTTTCGGGGGTTACAGCACCCTTAACGGTCAAGCCAGCCGGCCCTTTACTTATGACACAGGTGCACGCTTGGCACTACTTTGTTGATGCACGTGCGGCTACTGCGCACACAATTCACAAACACAGAAAATAATTTTTTTTTTGGTTTGGACTGGAGTGTACTTTCGGGGGTTACAGCACCCTTAACGGTCAAGCCAGCCGGCCCTTTACTTATGACACAGGCGCACGCTTGGCACTACTTTGTTGATGCACGTGCGGCTACTGCGCACACAATTCACAAACACAGAAAATAATTTTTTTTTTGGTTTGGACTGGAGTGTACTTTCGGGGGTTACAGCACCCTTTAACGGTCAAGCCAGCCGGCCCTTTACTTATGACACAGGCGCACGCTTGGCACTACTTTGTTGATGCACGTGCGGCTACTGCGCACACAATTCACAAACACAGAAAATAATTTTTTTTTGGTTTGGACTGGAGTGTACTTTCGGGGGTTACAGCACCCTTAACGGTCAAGCCAGCCGGCCCTTTACTTATGACACAGGCGCACGCTTGGCACTACTTTGTTGATGCACGTGCGGCTACTGCGCACACAATTCACAAACACAGAAAATAATTTTTTTTTTGGTTTGGACTGGAGTGTACTTTCGGGGGTTACAGCACCCTTAACGGTCAAGCCAGCCGGCCCTTTACTTATGACACAGGTGCACGCTTGGCACTACTTTGTTGATGCACGTGCGGCTACTGCGCACACAATTCACAAACACAGAAAATTATTTTTTTTTTGGTTTGGACTGGAGTGTACTTTCGGGGGTTACAGCACCCTTAACGGTCAAGCCAGTCGGCCCTTTACTTATGACACAGGCGCACGCTTGGCACTACTTTGTTGATGCACGTGCGGCTACTGCGCACACAATTCACAAACACAGAAAATAATTTTTTTTTTGGTTTGGACTGGAGTGTACTTTCGGGGGTTACAGCACCCTTAACGGTCAAGCCAGCCGGCCCTTTACTTATGACACAGGCGCACGCTTGGCACTACTTTGTTGATGCACGTGCGGCTACTGCGCACACAATTCACAAACACAGAAAATAATTTTTTTTTGGTTTGGACTGGAGTGTACTTTCGGGGGTTACAGCACCCTTTAACGGTCAAGCCAGCCGGCCCTTTACTTATGACACAGGCGCACGCTTGGCACTACTTTGTTGATGCACGTGCGGCTACTGCACACACAATTCACAAACACAGAAAATATATTATTTTTTTAGCACTTGGGGGGAGCACCCCTGATGGACAGAGCACCCCCTGGACAACACTACAGCACTCCTTTAGGACTGGGACACTGCACAGGACTTTGGAGTGGACACAGCCCCTATGGAGAACTGACTGCACAACACAGTCCAGCCAGCCCCTATGGACTTTGAAGTAGTGGACACAGCCCCTATTAACAACAGCAGCACAGCACAACACAGCCAGCCCCTATGGACTTTGAAGTAGTGGACAACAGCAGCACTACACTACACTACACTACACTACACTACACAGCCCTAACTCCCACCCTCCCTCTTCACTGTCCACAGCCGAGTGAGAAAATGGCGCCGACGCGGGTACCTTATATAGGATCCAAAACCCGCGAGACTCGGAAGGCGGGATGATGACGTTTTGCCTCGATTTCAGATCCGAGTCAGGCGGGAAAAGTCGAGCCTGACTCGGATCGGACTCGGATCGGGGGGGCTCGGGGGGGTTCGGATTTCAGAAATCCGAACCCGCTCACCCCTAATTCATATACACCTCATACACACAGCCTGCGGGTAATATTATACAATATTTCCAATAATTTTGTGGCTCAAACAAAGTTTGTGTAGATACATGAAATTCATTTATTATATGTCATATACACTTTATACACACAGCCTATAGGTCATTGTATACTGTATTTTTAATAATTTTGTGCCTTAAACAAAGTTTATGTACATTGAACCATCAAAAATCAAAGATTTCACTATTTCAGTCATGCTAAAAATATTCCGTATTTCGGAATATTTGGATATGGGAGACTCAACCTGTAATATAGTTGTACAGCACCACCGTGTTACATAGCACTGTACTGAGAATCCAGAACTGTCCACATCATCAGTATGTTTTCAGAGTGTGGGAGCAAACTGGAGTACCTGGGGGAAACTCACAAACACAGGGATAACATACAAAGCCCGCATATATAGGGCCCTGCTTGTATCTTAACTCATGGACCCAGCACTGTGAGGCAACAGTGCTATCCACTGTGCCACCCACTACCAACAAGATATAAACCACAAACTTTGATTTTGTATAAAGAAACTTCAGTTTCTTCTATTTGCTGCCCACAGAACTTGCTGCCTAAGACATCTGCCTGGTGTTAACATGTTAAATTACCTGTTTTTTTAATATTTGCCCTGAAAAATAAAACATGTCATATTTTTACCTGGGGCTATTTATGAAGGGGCTCAGGACAGGACATGGGCACGGATATGAGGCCATCCAGGAGAAGAGTAAAAATTAAAGTTTACTTCTGGGGTCTGACTCCGTCTGCTTAACGCACATGTACGACCACCAGTCAGCGTATATGCAAGGCTACTGTACCGGAGAGGGGTTATTACGATCCTTCTCCATCAAATTTAGCAAAAATATAGCCTATAGCAGAGGAACAGAAACTCTGTCCTCAAAGCAACCTAACGGTCCAGGTTTTAAAGAAATCCATGGTTGAGCATAGATGGTTAAATCAAATGACTGAGGCACTAATTAAGTCACCTGTGCCCAAGCACGGTCATCCTTAAAACTTAAACCATTAGGCTGCCTGGAGGACCGAGTTTGGGAACCTATGGCCCGTAGGCGTAACTATCATAGTTGCAAGAGGTGCAGCTGGGATGGGGCCCATCTACCTTGTCAGAGTTACATGTGTTATATACATTTTTCACCATTGGGTGGTACATATAAACTTTTGCTATGGGGCCTTCAAAAGCTAGTTATGCCCCTGCTCTGGCCTATAGGCTATAATGGCATTATCTATGGCCGCCAAGTCCTGACCTTGGTATTTAGGGCTTATTTCACAGTTGCGACTGAATAAAATACCCCATGTAATAAAATATTATGGGAACTGACATTTTTGGATAAATAAGCTCCTATTAGTGTTCGGTTCACAAAGCCGCCCTCTGTTTTTTTTTTTTTTTAGCATTTCAGATACAATAAACAAAGCAGTGGTCCTTAAACTCGGTCCTCAGAACCCCAAACAGTTCATGTTTCCCAGGTCACCTAGGAGATGCACAGGTGTACTTATTACTCACTGACACATTCTAAAAAATCCACAGGTGGAGCTAATTATTGCGATTCTGTGAGGAGGCCTGGAAAACATGCGCTGGTTGGGGTCCTGAAGACAGAGATTGAGAACCAAAGCCAGAAGTTCCCAAACGCGGCCCTCGAAGCACCCCAACAGTTCAGGTTGTAGAGATGGGAAAGCACAGGTGTTTAAATCAAATTGAGGTAAATTAAGTCACCTGTATGGATATCCTTAACACCTGGACTGTTAGGGGGCCTTGAGGACTGTGTTTGGGAACCTCTGACCTATGCAATAAAGCAACTATAGGCAGCAATCCTCACTAGTGACGTCAATCTGAGGACCTCTGAAGCCTTTTAATAATAGGAAACTATAGAAAACACAGGAACTTCTTGGTAAGACCAGCAGAGCTCTATTTGGACTTTAACCCTTTGTGTGACTAGGAGGTACGAGGTGGATATATATATTTTTTTGTAAGCGCTTTGTATGAGCTCCACAGAGATGGAAATTGTCCGAATGGGTGACATTCCCTCCATACCACAGTGGGGCTCCTCCCAGATTGCGAGCTGGCCACCGTGACTCTCCTGCAGCTAATGTCCATGTTTATCAGCCTCCGTAAGCAGAAAGCTCAGGGAGTGACGGATTTATCAGTTGTCACCAGGCTGCCCAGTGTACACGTCGCTCTCCCCTGAGCTGTGCGGCCTAAAATAGCCCCAGCTGTCTGTCTCCATCTCCCGACATCGCCATTTGTAGAAGTGCAGCCTAAAGGGCTCGGAGATTGACACTGAGATCAGCCACCTAGAGCAGACGACCCAGGGTCTCCAACCCCTGACAGCCCACGATGGGGCTCCACGTAGACAGCAGTAGCAAAATTAAGTTATAAAGCACACAGAGCTATATAATGACAGTATATGTGGTTACATATTATGGGGAGATTTATCAAAGCTTGGAGAGAAATAAAGTACCACCCAATCAGCTCCTGTCAGCGTTATGTTTTGAACAAAAGATGAGAGAAGTGACCTGGGGCTGCAGGAATATGAGCGCGATAAAAAGGCGGAGAAATCAGCTTTTAATCCGCACTTTTCTGATAAATATGAATTCTTTCTCCAGCTAAAAATCAGCAGAAAAGCATTTTGTCCCTTCTTATAAGAGAGAGTTACCTGTCAGCGGTCACATGATCACATCACATCGGGCACTGATAGCGCATGGCGAGCCAACAACCGTACACACATACAGGTGGCCGCCCATAATAGACATTATTTTTGGTCACATGTACACCAGAGGAATTTGGACAGAAAATACATTGTGCTATTTTTGTATTCTACACCTTAATCACATCTGTAGTTTAAATATTTTTAATTCTAAAAACTTTGAGCAATAGATTTATATTTCTTACTAATGGTACCATTATAGGAAACCAACAATCACAGATTCCTGTGAGAACTTTGGAACACGTCACACACACACGCTTCCACGCCATTATTATTCTGTACTTCTTGTAACGCTATGCAGGTAAAGTCACCTCCAGCAAATGCAGATTTAGCACTAGACTGTAACAAGTCAAAGTCCTTTGCAGCAATAATGCTGGAATGCAAGTGTGTCAGCCATCGTAACACTATTGTGGCGCAAAACATCCGCTATTTATCCAAACAAAAATAAAGTTTGAAAGAGAGTGTGAATGTTAAGCTGCATACACACGCAACGATTTTTGCAACGATTATTGTTAAACGATATCGTTTAACGATAATCGTTTGAAAAAAATCGTTCACTTTCTGAGTCAAACGATGAACTATTATCGTTCATGCGCGTTCACATTTGTAGTTCAGTCCTACTTGTCAACTCAACGATTTTCATTAAGTTAATATGCAAAAATCGTTTGTAGTTCAAAAAAATCGTTCATTACTCTTTCAAAAATCTGACAGATAATCTGACAGAAATCGTTCATAAAATCGTTCATAAAATCGTTGGTAAAATCGTTGTGTGTGTATGCAGCTTAGAGGTACGCATACAAATACATAGCATGTCCATGTATAATACTGGCAGCTGGTTCGCACTGGTGCCCCACCCACAGGGTAGTAGTAATAACTGAAATCGTTGTAAAAAAATAAAACCAACAAGAAAGATAGATCGAATAAAAAAAACAAACATGAAATGACAGTACCTCTTCTCCACTCCAGGAACCTTTCCAATCGGGTCTTCAAACTTTTCCCAGAGCAGTAGAGACCCCCCAGCCTTTCATGGGGACCCCTGAGATTCTTGGTTTTGTCCCTTGGAATGAGTAGTGGGTCTTTGATTTTTTGTACGATCCTTCTATAGCTTACATCCAATTTGGGGACAATGGAGAGAAAGTTTTTCTTTTGTTTTGGATTTTTTTTTTTAAGTTTAGGCTGATCCCCCCTCCCAAAATATCTGCTTCTCCTCTCCGCTAGCACCAGGGAGAAAGAAAAGTCAGATGAAGGGTAGAGGAGAGAGCCCCAGCTGATGAGTGGACGGGTGGGAGGGTGTCTGGTGTCCTCTGCTTTGCTCTGTTCCAGATCCAAAATAGACCTGGTGTCACTTACTGTGGAGATGGCATTTCATTTGATAAAGGGTCGGTGAGGGAAGGAGATATGTAGATGTACTAAATAGAAGGGATATAGGCGAGAGGGGGGTGGGTGGGGGCTGTGCAGGGGGTCTCTTCTTCCTGTATTTATTTGGAGTCAGGTACAGTCCACGGGTCAGGCACGAGGAGTGACAGATGGATCACCCCCAGCCCCTGGTCTTGGCTGCTCTGCACCAAAGTGTCATCAGTACAACAAACCGTCCAATTATAAAACAATTAATATTGAATTACATGTTCATCTCACCAAGATCACACGTAGGGTGTAAGCTCTTTATTTACTTTACTCTGTATATTTCATTACTTTATGCTGCCTTTGTATCGGTTGGCAAATGTTTATTTTCCTTCTTTTTAAAGTACTATTTTGTGCCTGAATGTCTATGTGTGTATAATTATATATTGTTTATGTCTGCAAGTTTCTATGTATTGTATTTCATTATGCATCATATCAGTACAGGAACTTCAACATGACTCTTCCACCAGGTGCACAATGCTCCCTCTGGGGCTTACCACTTACACATCCTCCAACATGTCCCCTTCCACCAGGTACACAATGCTCTGTTCCTGAGCTTCTCACTTACAGACCCCCCCGACATGTCCCATTCCACCAGGTACACAGTGCTCTGCTCCTGGGCTTCCCACTTACACACCCTCCTACATGACCCCTTCCACCAGGTACACAATGCTCTGCTCCTGGGCTTCCCACTTACACACCCTCCAACATGTCCCCTTCCACCAGGTACACAATGCTCTGTTCCTGGGCTTCCCACTTACACACCCTCCTACATGACCCCTTCCACCAGGTACACAATGCTCTGCTCCTGGGCTTCTCACTTACAGACCCCCCCGACATGTCCTCTTCCCCCAGGTACACAGTGCTCTGCTCCTGGGATTCCCACTTACACACCCTCCAACATGTCCTCTTCCACCAGGTGCACAGTGCTCTGCTCCTGTCTTCCCACTTACACACCCTCCAACATGTCCCCTTCCACCAGGTACACAATGCTCTGCTCCTGGGCTTCCCACTTACACACCCACCTACATGTCCCATTCCACCAGGTACACAATGCTCCACTCTAGGGCTTCCCACTTACACACCCTCCAACATGACCCATTCCACCAGGTACACAGTGCATTGCTCCTGGGCTTCCCACTTACACACCCTCCAACATGTCCCCTTCCACCAGGTACACAATGCTCTGCTCTTGGGCTTCCCACTTACACACCCTCCAACATGACCCATTCCACAAGGTACACAGTGCTCTGCTCCTGGGCTTCCCACTTACATACCCTCCAACATGACCCATTCCACCTGGTACACAGTGCTCTGCTCCTGGTCTTCCCACTTACACTCCCTCCAACATGACCCTTTCCACCAGGCACACACTGCTCCTGGTCTTCCCACTTACACACCCTCCAACATGACCCCATCCACCAGGTACACAATACTCTGCTCCTGGGCTTCCCACTTACACACCCTCCAACATGACCCATTCCACCTGGTACACAGTGCTTTGCTCCTGGTCTTCCCACTTACACTACCACCAACATGACCCCTTCCACCAAGTACACAGTGCACTGCTCCTGGGCTTCCCACTTACACACCTTCCAACATGTCCCCTTCCACCAGGTACACAATGCTCTGCTCTTGGGCTTCTCACTTACACACCCTCCAACATGGCCCATTCCACAAGGTACACTGTCCTCTGCTCCTGGTGTTCCCACTTACACACCCTCCAACATGTCCCCTTCCACCAGGTACACAGTGCTCTGCTCCTGGTCTTCCCACTTACACATCCTCCAACATGTCCCCTTTCACCAGGCACACAATGCTCTGCTCCTGTGCTTCCCACTTACACACCCTCCAACATGACCTATTCCACCTGGTACACAATGCTCTGCTCCTGGGCTTCCCACTTACATACCCTCCAACATGACCCATTCCACCTGGTACACAGTGCTCTGCTCCTGGTCTTCCCACTTACACTCCCTCCAACATGACCCCTTCCACCAGGTACACAGTGCACTGCTCCTGGGCTTCCCACTTACACACCCTCCAACATGTCCCCTTCCACCAGGTACACAGTGCTCTGCTCCTGGTCTTCCCACTTACACACCCTCCAACATGACCTCTTCCACCAGGTACACAATGCTCTACTCTTGGGCTTCTCTCTTACACACCTTCCAATATGACCCATTCCACAAGGTACACAGTGCTCTGCTCCTGGGCTTCCCACTTACATTCCCTCCAACATGACCCTTTCCACCAGGTACACGATGTTCTTAGTACAAAGGGATCTATGTACTAAGCCTTGAAGAGAGATAAAGTGGACAGATATAAAGTACTAACCAATCAGCTGTTTAAAAAATGACAGTTAGGAGCTGATTCATTGGTACTTTATTTCCATCCACGCTATCCAAGGCTTAGTACATAGACCCCAAAAGTGGCCTGAGCCTGTCTAGGGTATTAGGCCTGCCAAACAGGCACAACTGCACCCTCAAAATGTGTGACCATGTACCCTTTCACCTGCAGAGGATCCCTCCAGTCATAATGTAGTCTGGTCACCTGTCCAGGTGCTTACGCCTCCCCCCAGCCCTTTAGTTCTGGCAGGGGCTTAGTGAGGGCAGAGCAATTGGAGCTCGTGCTACAGCCTGGCACTAGCCACTTTGTTTGGCTCTCCACAGGCACCTGCTCAGCTGTGAGTCTGAACCACAGTTGAGCAGACAGAGCAGTGGCACTCAATGCTCTCCTTTCTGCATGAAGTACGCCATATTCATCCACGCTGCTTTGTACCCGCGTGCTGCCCTGACAAGGGCGGAACTAGCAGCAAGCTTGTCAGCCAGCCCAGGTCGCACGGGATGAGCGTCAGTCACACAGGAAGAGAGAACATGGCGGCTGTGTCCCTGCTGCTGAGGGGAGGCCTGAGCCAGGTGCTGCTGCTGAGAGTCCGGGTTGCAGTGCCCGGGACTGGGAGGAGCCAGAGCGGTGAGTTTGGTGAGGTCACGCCTGAAAGCTCTGATGCCACATATCTATATGGGGCACTACTGTGAGGCATAATGGGTATAAAGGGCACTACTGTGGCATAAGGTGAATAAGGGACACTACTGTTTGACATAATGGATATAAGGGGCACTACTGTGGCATAATGTGAATAAGGGGCACTACTGTGGCATAATGTGAATAAGGGGCCCTACTGTGTGGCATAATGGGTATAAGGGGCACTACTGTGGCATAAAGTGAATAAGGGACACTGCTGTGGCATAATGTGAATAAGGGTCACTACTGTGGCATAGTGTGTATAAGGGGCCCTACTGTGTGGCATAATGGGTATAAGGGTACTACTGTGGCATTATGTGAATAAGGGGCATTACTGTGGCATTATGTGAATAAGGGGCATTACTGTGGTATCATGGGTATAAGGGGCACTACTGTGGCATAATGGGTATAAGGGGCACTACTGTGGCATATTCTGTATAAAGGGCACTACTGTGTGGCATACCATGAATTATGGGCACTATTGTGAGGCGTAACATGAATAAGGGGCACTACAGAGAGGGGACTCTACAGCATACACTTGCTCTGGGCGCCATGACTCCACGCTATGGCTCTGAGTACTGGGGCCCAGCATTTCTCATTGCAGTCCTTTAAATGAGCCTTTACTTCTAATCAAATCTGAGTATGAATCATTCCTGTATATTACATTTTATTTAGCTACTGTATACAGTATATCTCTGGAACATTGCTGTGATATTGCAGAAGAATGAGGTAACAGGAAGTCCCGTGTGTTAGCGTGATGTCAGTGTGTACACAGCAGACACATGTGCCTGTACACAGGATCAGGCCTCTCAGCGCTGTAATATATGACCGGCCCTGGTAATAACACTATTAACGCTGTGCTGTTAAACAAACAGAACATTCTACCAGCAAATGACAGAGGGTCTTGATTGACAGCGGCAAAAGGACGTAGCCCGCCCCCTTACACTGACACTTCACGTTTCCAGGAGCTGAGTAAATGGTGTTAGATAATGACGGCCTGGAATGAGAGACTGATCGCAGTAATTACAGATCCAGTCCTGACATTACATTACATCCTAGAGGGCATAAAGGAGATCCGAATCCTGGACCTACACAAGTTATCCCTCACTGCTGACCCAACATGAAGGATACAATCCCAGGAATTATTTTGTGCAGTGACCGGAACTACTTCCATCTGAATGGCTGCAAAAATGTTTCTTTAGTGGATGCAGCAGGACGCTCTGGTGACAGCACCATGCTGTGTACACTTAGGGCCTGATTGCGATTTGGGAATAGAGGGGACCTGGACAAACCATGCTGCAATACAAAGGGTGCAAATGCTGTACATACATTATATTTGCATGTGGGGAAATACTGGCTGTACGTAGCCCACAAATGCCGGAGAGCTTTATTTCTACCCTGCACTGTACGCTATAATCTATCATTCACAGATACACGCAGCACTGTACGCTATAATCTATCATTCACAGATAAATGCGGCACTGTAAGCTATAATCTATCATTCACAGATACACGTGGCACTGTACGCTATAATCTATCATTCACAAATACATGAGGCACTGTACGCTATAATCTATCATTCACAGATACACGCGGCGCTGTACCCTATTATCCCTCATTCACAAATACATGCTGCACTGTACGCTATAATCTATCATTCACAGATACACGCAGCGCTGTACCCTATTATCCCTCATTCACAGATACATGCGGCACTGTACGCTATTATCCCTCATTCACAGATACACGCGGCACTGTAGGCTATAATCTATCATTCACAGATATATGCTGCACTGTATACTATAATCTATCATTCACAGATACACGCGGCACTGTACACTATAATCTATCGTTCACAGATATATGCAGCACTGTACGCTATAATCTATCGTTCACAGATATATGCTGCAATGTACACTATAATCTATCATTCACAGATATATGCTGCACTGTACACTATAATTTATCGTTCACAGATATATGCGGCACTGTACACTATAATCTATCGTTCACAGATATATGCAGCACTGTACGCTATAATCTATCATTCACAGATATATGCTGCACTGTACACTATAATCTATCATTCACAGATATATGCTGCACTGTACACTATAATCGATCATTCACAGATACACACAGCACTGTACGCTATAATCTATCATTCACAGATACACGCGGCACTGTACGCTATAATCTATCATTCACAGATACACGCGGCACTGTACGCTATAATCTATCATTCACAGATACACGCGGCACTGTACGCTATAATCTATCATTCACAGATACACGCGGCACTGTACGCTATAATCTATCATTCACAGATATACGCGGCACTGTACGCTATAATCTATCATTCACAGATACACGCGGCACTGTACGCTATAATCTATCATTCACAGATACATGCGGCACTGTACGCTATAATCTATCATTCACAGATACACGCGGCACTGTACGCTATAATCCATCATTCACAGATAAATGCGGCACTGTACGCTATAATCTATCATTCACAGATATATGCGGCACTGTACGCTATAATCTATCATTCACAGATATATGCGGCACTGTACGCTATAATCTATCATTCACAGATATACGCGGCACTGTACGCTATAATCTATCATTCACAGATACACGCGGCACTGTACGCTATAATCTATCATTCACAGATACATGCGGCACTGTACGCTATAATCTATCATTCACAGATACACGCGGCACTGTACGCTATAATCCATCATTCACAGATAAATGCGGCACTGTACGCTATAATCTATCATTCACAGATATATGCGGCACTGTAAGCTATAATCTATCATTCACAGATACACGCGGCACTGTACGCTATAATCTATCATTCACAGATACACGCGGCACTGTACGCTATAATCTATCATTCACAGATACACGCGGCACTGTACGCTATAATCTATCATTCACAGATACACGCGGCACTGTACGCTATAATCTATCATTCACAGATATACGCGGCACTGTACGCTATAATCTATCATTCACAGATACACGCGGCACTGTACGCTATAATCTATCATTCACAGATACATGCGGCACTGTACGCTATAATCTATCATTCACAGATACACGCGGCACTGTACGCTATAATCCATCATTCACAGATAAATGCGGCACTGTACGCTATAATCTATCATTCACAGATATATGCGGCACTGTACGCTATAATCTATCATTCACAGATACACGCGGCACTCTACGCTATAATCTATCATTCACAGATATACGCGGCACTGTACGCTATAATCTATCATTCACAGATACACGCGGCACTGTACGCTATAATCCATCATTCACAGATAAATGCGGCACTGTACGCTATAATCCATCATTCACAGATATATGCGGCAATGTACGCTATAATCTATCATTCACAAATACATGAGGCACTGTACGCTATAATCTATCATTCACAGATACACGCGGCGCTGTACCCTATTATCCCTCATTCACAAATACATGCTGCACTGTACGCTATAATCTATCATTCACAGATACACGCAGCGCTGTACCCTATTATCCCTCATTCACAGATACATGCGGCACTGTACGCTATTATCCCTCATTCACAGATACACGCGGCACTGTAGGCTATAATCTATCATTCACAGATATATGCTGCACTGTATACTATAATCTATCATTCACAGATACACGCGGCACTGTACACTATAATCTATCGTTCACAGATATATGCAGCACTGTACGCTATAATCTATCGTTCACAGATATATGCTGCAATGTACACTATAATCTATCATTCACAGATATATGCTGCACTGTACACTATAATTTATCGTTCACAGATATATGCGGCACTGTACACTATAATCTATCGTTCACAGATATATGCGGCACTGTACACTATAATCTATCATTCACAGATACACGCGGCACTGTACGCTATAATCTATCATTCACAGATATATGCGGCACTGTACGCTATAATCTATCATTCACAGATATATGCGGCAATGTACGCTATAATCTCATTCACAGATATATGCGGCACTGTACGCTATAATCTATCATTCACAGATATATGCGGCACTGTACGCTATTATCCCTCATTCACAGATACACGCGGCACTGTAGGCTATAATCTATAATTCACAGATATATGCTGCACTGTACACTATAATCTATCATTCACAGATATATGCTGCACTGTACACTATAATCGATCATTCACAGATACACGCGGCAATGTACACTATAATCTATCGTTCACAGATATATGCGGCACTGTACACTATAATCTATCGTTCACAGATACACGCGGCACTGTACGCTATAATCTATCATTCACAGATATATGCGGCACTGTACGCTATAATCTATCATTCACAGATATATGCGGCAATGTACGCTATAATCCATCATTCACAGATATATGCGGCACTGTACACTATAATCTATCATTCACAGATACACGCGGCACTGTACGCTATAATCTATCATTCATAGATATATGAGGCACTGTACGCTATAATCTATCATTCACAGATATATGCGGCACTGTACGCTATAATATATCATTCACAGATATATGCGACACTGTACGCTATAATCCATCATTCACAGATATATGCGGCACTGTACACTATAATCTATCATTCACAGATACACGCGGCACTGTACACTATAATCTATCATTCACAGATATATGCGGCACTGTACGCTATAATCCATCATTCACAGATATATGCGGCACTGTACTCTATAATCTATCATTCACAGATATATGCGGCACTGTACGCATTTATTCCTCATTCACAGAGACACGCGCACTGGGCCTGATTCAGACCCGCTCGCAAGCGCTATGCGCTCACAAGCGGGTCGATGGTGGGGCACTGCGCACATGCCGTAAGCGTGCGCAAGCCCCGTAGCGAGTGAGAAATTCACTTGCTCAAGGGCTCGCTACAAACTGGGCGGCTGTCGATGTTGATCGTCAGCTCGCCCTGTTTTGTAGGCAGGGAGGGGGGGGTGATTGGACAAACTGAGGCGGTCCTGCCATTTGTGGGTGGCCCTACTGACATCACTCGTGATGTCAGTAGTGAGCTTCCTCCTCTATTAGAGCAGGAAGATCACTGGGGCTTGTGGGAACGGAACCCTACCGCAAGGGTCTCGTCGCAAGCCCGATGGTTGCGACCATCACCTGGCCGCTCGCAAAAGCTGTGGGTGGTCACCCACAGATTAGCGAGCGGCCAGGTAAAAGAAAAAAAATGGCCGCCCTGATACAGAGCGAGTGCTATTATCCCTCATTCACATATGCGTGCGGCACTGTACGCTATTATCCCTCATACATAGATACATGCGGCACTGTACACTATTAACCCTCATTCACAGACACACGCGGCACTGTACGCTATTATCCCTCATTCACAGATACATGCGGCACTAAGCTATTGTCCCTCATTCAGAGATACATGCGGCACTGTACACTATTATCCCTCACTCACATATACACGTGGCACTGTACGCTATTATCCCTCATTCACAGATACACATGGCACTGTACGCTATTATCCCTCATTCACAGATACATGTGGCACTGTACGCTATTGTCCCTCATTCACAGATACATGCGGCACTGTACACTATTATCCCTCATTCACATATACACGTGGCACTGTACGCTATTATCCCTCATTCACAGATACACGTGGCACTGTATGCTATTATCCCTCATTCACAGATACACGTGGCACTGTACGCTATTATCCCTTATTCACATATACACGAGGCTCTGTACGCTATTATCCCTCATTTACATGTACAGACAGCCCTGTACTCTGTTATCCCTCATTCACATGTACAAAAGGCCCTGTACGCTATTATCCCTCATTCACATGTACACACAGCCCTGTACTCTGTTATCCCTCATTCACATGTACACACAGCCCTGTACTCTGTTATCCCTCATTCACATGTACACGAGGCCCTGTACTCTGTTATCCCTCATTCACATGTACACGAGGCCCTGTACTCTGTTATCCCTCATTCACATGTACACGCAGCCCTGTACTCTGTTATCCCTCATTCACATGTACACGCAGCCCTGTACTCTGTTATCCCTCATTCACATGTACACACAGCCCTATACTGTTATCTCTCATTCACATGTTATACAAGCCCCTGTACTGCTATCCCTCATTCACATGTACACACAGCCCTGTACTCTATTATCTCTCATTCACATGTACAGACAGCCCTGTACTTTGTTATCCTTCATTCACATGTACACATAGCCCTGTACTCTGTTATCCCTCATTCACATGTACACGCAGCCCTGTACTCTGTTATCCCTCATTCACATGTACACGCAGCCCTGTACTCTGTTATCCCTCATTCACATGTACACACAGCCCTATACAGTTATCTCTCATTCACATGTACACAAGGCCCTGTACTGCTATCCCTCATTCACATGTACACACAGCCCTGTACTCTGTTATCCATCATTCATATGAACACACAGTCCTGTACTCTGTTATCCCTCATTCATATGTAAACGCAGCCCTGTACTCTGTTATCCCTCATTCACAGACACACGCGGCCCTGTACACTATTATCCCTCATTCATAGATACATGCGGCCCTGTACGCTATTGTCCCTCATTCACATGTACACACAGCCCTGTACTCTGTTATCCCTTATTCACATGTACAGAAAGCCCTGTACTCTGTTATCCCTCATTCACATGTGCACACAGCCCTATACTGTTATCTCTCATTCACATGTACAAAAGGCCCTGTACTGTTATCCCTCATTCACATGTACATACAGCCCTGTACTCTGTTATTCCTCATTCATATGAACACACAGTCCTGTACTCTGTTATCCCTCATTCACATGTACACACAGTCCTGTAATCTTTTATCCCTCATTCATATCTGCACACAGCCCTGTACTCTGTTATCCCTCATTCACATGTACACAAAGCCCTGTACTCTGTTATCCCTCATTCACAGACACACGCGGCACTGTACACTATTATCCCTCATTCACATATACACGTGGCACTGTATGCTATTATCCCTCATTCACAGATATACGTGGCACTGTACGCTATTATCCCTCATTCACAGATACACGTGGCACTGTATGCTATTATCCCTCATTCACAGATACACGTGGCACTGTACGCTATTATCCCTCATTCACATATACACGTGGCACTGTACGCTATTATCCCTCATTCACAGATACATGTGGCACTGTATGTTATCCCTCATTCACATAAACACGAGGCACTGTACTCTGTTATCCCTCATTCACATGTACACACAGCCCTGTACTCTGTTATCCCTCATTCACATGTACACACAGCCCTGTACTCTGTTACCCTCATTCACATGTACACAAGGCCCTGTACGCTATTATCCCTCATTCACATGTACACGCAGCCCTGTACTCTGTTATCCCTCATTCACATGTACACACAGCCCTATACTATTATCTCTCATTCACATGTACACAAGCCCCTGTACTGCTATCCCTCATTCACATCTACACACAGCCCTGTACTCTATTATCTCTCATTCACATGTACAGACAGCCCTGTACTCTGTTATCCTTCATTCACATGTACACATAGCCCTGTACTCTGTTATCCCTCATTCACATGTACACACAGCCTATACTGTTATCTCTCATTCACATGTACACAAGGCCCTGTACTGCTATCCCTCATTCACATGTACACACAGCCCTGTACTCTGTTATCCATCATTCATATGAACACACAGTCCTGTACTCTGTTATCCCTCATTCATATGTAAACGCAGCCCTGTACTCTGTTATCCCTCATTCACAGACACACGCGGCCCTGTACACTATTATCCCTCATTCATAGATACATGCGGCCCTGTACGCTATTGTCCCTCATTCACATGTACACACAGCCCTGTACCCTCATTCACATGTACACACAGCCCTGTACACTGTTATCAGTCATTCACATGTAGACGCAGCCCTGTACTCTGTTATCACTTATTCACATCAACACGCAGCACTATACTGTTATCTCTCATTCACATGTACACAAGACCCTGTACTGTTATCCCTCATTCACATGTACACACGGCCCTGTACTGTTATACCTCATTCACATGTACACACGGCCCTGTACTGTTATCCCTCATTCACATGTACACACAGCCCTGTACTCTGTTATCCCTCATTCACATGTACACACAGCCCTGTACTGTTATCCCTCATTCACATGTACACACAGCCCTGTACTGTTATCCCTCATTCACATGTACACACGGCCCTCTACTCTGTTATCCCTCATTCACATGTACACACGGCCCTGTAATCTGTTATCCCTCTTTCACAAGTACACAGCCCTGTACTCTGTTATCCCTCATTCACATGTACACACAGCCCTGTACTCTGTTATCCCTCATTCACATGTACACACAGCCCTGTACTCTGTTATCCCTCATTGACATGTACACACAGCCCTGTACTCTGTTATCCCTCATTCACATGTACACACAGCCCTGTACTCTGTTATCCGTCATTTACATGTATAACACAGCCCTGTACTCTGTTATCCCTCATTCATATGTACACACAGCCCTGTACTCTGTTATCCCTCATTCACATGTACTCATAACCCTGTACTCTATCCCTCATTCACATGTACACCCAGCCCTGTACTCTGTTATCCCTCATTCATATATTCACACAGCCCTGTACTCTGAATCCCTCATTCACATGTACACACAGCCCTGTACTCTGTTATCTCTCATTCATATCTACACAGCCCTGTACTCTGTTATCCCTCATTCACATATACACACAGCCCTGTAAACTGTTATCCCTCATTCATATGTACACACAGCCCTGTACTCTGTTATCCCTCTTTCACAAGTACACACTGCCCTGTACTCTGTTACCCCTCATTCACATGAACACAAGGCCCTGTATGCTATTATCCCTCATTCACATGTACACAAGGCCCTATACGCTGTTATACCTCATTCACATGTACACACAGCCCGGTACTCTGTTATCCCTCATTCACATGTACACACAGCCCTGTACTCTGTTATCCCTCATTCACATGTACACACAGCCCTGTACTCTAATATCCCTCATTCACATGTACACGCAGCCCTGTAGTCTGTTATCCCTCATTCACATGTACACACAGCCCTATACTATTATCTCTCATTCACATGTACACAAGGCCCTGTACTGTTATCCCTCATTCACATAAACACGAGGCCCTGTACTCTGTTATCCCTCATTCACAGACACACGCGGCCCTGTACACTATTATCCCTCATTCATAGATACATGCGGCCCTGTACGCTATTGTCCCTCATTCACATGTACACACAGCCCTGTACTCTGTTATCCCTTATTCACATGTACAGAAAGCCCTGTACTCTGTTATCCCTCATTCACATGTACACACAGCCCTATACTGTTATCTCTCATTCACATGTACACAAGGCCCTGTACTGTTATCCCTCATTCACATGTACATACAGCCCTGTACTCTGTTATCCCTCATTCATATGAACACACAGTCCTGTACTCTGTTATCCCTCATTCACATGTACACACAGTCCTGTAATCTTTTATCCCTCATTCATATCTGCACACAGCCCTGTACTCTGTTATCCCTCATTCACATGTACACAAAGCCCTGTACTCTGTTATCCCTCATTCACATGTACACACAGCCCTGTACTCTGTTACCCTCATTCACATGTACACAAGGCCCTGTACGCTATTATCCCTCATTCACATGTACACACAGCCCTGTACTCTGTTATCCCTCATTGACATGTACAGAAAGCCCTGTACTCTGTTATCCCTCATTCACATGTACAGAAAGCCCTGTACTCTGTTATCCCTCATTCACATGTACACACAGCCCTGTAGTCTGTTATCCCTCATTTACATGTACACGCAGCCCTGTACACTGTTATCAGTCATTCACATGTAGACGCAGCCCTGTACTCTGTTATCACTTATTCACATCAACACGCAGCCCTATACTGTTATCTCTCATTCACATGTACACAAGACCCTGTACTGTTATCCCTCATTCACATGTACACACGGCCCTGTACTGTTATACCTCATTCACATGTACACACGGCCCTGTACTGTTATCCCTCATTCACATGTACACACAGCCCTGTACTCTGTTATCCCTCATTCACATGTACACACAGCCCTGTACTGTTATCCCTCATTCACATGTACACACAGCCCTGTACTGTTATCCCTCATTCACATGTACACACGGCCCTCTACTCTGTTATCCCTCATTCACATGTACACATGGCCCTGTAATCTGTTATCCCTTTTCACAAGTACACAGCCCTGTACTCTGTTATCCCTCATTCACATGTACACACAGCCCTGTACTCTGTTATCCCTCATTGACATGTACACACAGCCCTGTACTCTGTTATCCCTCATTTACATGTACACACAGCCCTGTACTCTGTTATCCGTCATTTACATGTATAACACAGCCCTGTACTCTGTTATCCCTCATTCATATGTACACACAGCCCTGTACTCTGTTATCCCTCATTCACATGTACTCATAACCCTGTACTCTATCCCTCATTCACATGTACACCCAGCCCTGTACTCTGTTATCCCTCATTCATATATTCACACAGCCCTGTACTCTGAATCCCTCATTCACATGTACACACAGCCCTGTACTCTGTTATCTCTCATTCATATCTACACAGCCCTGTACTCTGTTATCCCTCATTCACATATACACACAGCCCTGTAAACTGTTATCCCTCATTCATATGTACACACAGCCCTGTACTCTGTTATCCCTCTTTCACAAGTACACACTGCCCTGTACTCTGTTACCCCTCATTCACATGAACACAAGGCCCTGTATGCTATTATCCCTCATTCACATGTACACAAGGCCCTATACGCTGTTATACCTCATTCACATGTACACACAGCCCGGTACTCTGTTATCCCTCATTCACATGTACACACAGCCCTGTACTCTGTTATCCCTCATTCACATGTACACACAGCCCTGTACTCTAATATCCCTCATTCACATGTACACGCAGCCCTGTAGTCTGTTATCCCTCATTCACATGTACACACAGCCCTATACTATTATCTCTCATTCACATGTACACAAGGCCCTGTACTGTTATCCCTCATTCACATAAACACGAGGCACTGTACTCTGTTATCCCTCATTCACATGTACACACAGCCCTGTACTCTGTTATCCCTCATTCACATGTACACACAGCCCTGTACTCTGTTACCCTCATTCACATGTACACAAGGCCCTGTACGCTATTATCCCTCATTCACATGTACACGCAGCCCTGTACTCTGTTATCCCTCATTCACATGTACACACAGCCCTATACTGTTATCTCTCATTCACATGTACACAAGCCCCTGTACTGCTATCCCTCATTCACATGTACACACAGCCCTGTACTCTATTATCTCTCATTCACATGTACAGACAGCCCTGTACTCTGTTATCCTTCATTCACATGTACACATAGCCCTGTACTCTGTTATCCCTCATTCACATGTACACGCAGCCCTGTACTCTATTATCCCTCATTCACATGTACACATAGCCTATACTGTTATCTCTCATTCACATGTACACAAGGCCCTGTACTGCTATCCCTCATTCACATGTACACACAGCCCTGTACTCTGTTATCCATCATTCATATGAACACACAGTCCTGTACTCTGTTATCCCTCATTCATATGTAAACGCAGCCCTGTACTCTGTTATCCCTCATTCACAGACACACGCGGCCCTGTACACTATTATCCCTCATTCATAGATACATGCGGCCCTGTACGCTATTGTCCCTCATTCACATGTACACACAGCCCTGTACTCTGTTATCCCTTATTCACATGTACAGAAAGCCCTGTACTCTGTTATCCCTCATTCACATTTACACACAGCCCTATACTGTTATCTCTCATTCACATGTACACAAGGCCCTGTACTGTTATCCCTCATTCACATGTACATACAGCCCTGTACTCTGTTATCCCTCATTCATATGAACACACAGTCCTGTATTCTGTTATCCCTCATTCACATGTACACAGTCCTGTAATCTTTTATCCCTCATTCATATCTGCACACAGCCCTGTACTCTGTTATCCCTCATTCACATGTACACAAAGCCCTGTACTCTGTTATCCCTCATTCACAGACACACGCGGCACTGTACACTATTATCCCTCATTCACATATACACGTGGCACTGTATGCTATTATCCCTCATTCACAGATACACGTGGCACTGTACGCTATTATCCCTCATTCACATATACACGTGGCACTGTATGCTATTATCCCTCATTCACAGATACATGTGGCACTGTATGTTAACCCTCATTCACATAAACACGAGGCACTGTACTCTGTTATCCCTCATTCACATGTACACACAGCCCTGTACTCTGTTATCCCTCATTCACATGTACACACAGCCCTGTACTCTGTTACCCTCATTCACATGTACACAAGGCCCTGTACGCTATTATCCCTCATTCACATGTACACACAGCCCTGTACTCTGTTATCCCTCATTGACATGTACAGAAAGCCCTGTACTCTGTTATCCCTCATTCACATGTACAGAAAGCCCTGTACTCTGTTATCCCTCATTCACATGTACACACAGCCCTGTACTCTGTTATCCCTCATTCACATGTACACACAGCCCTGTACTCTGTTATCCCTCATTCACATGTACACGCAGCCCTGTACACTGTTATCAGTCATTCACATGTAGACGCAGCCCTGTACTCTGTTATCACTTATTCACATCAACACGCTGCCTTGTACTCTGTTATCTCTCATTCCCATGTACACACAGCCCTATACTGTTATCTCTCATTCACATGTACACAAGACCCTGTACTGTTATCCCTCATTCACATGTACACACGGCCCTGTACTGTTATACCTCATTCACATGTACACACGGCTCTGTACTGTTATCCCTCATTCACATGTACACACAGCCCTGTACTCTGTTATCCCTCATTCACATGTACACACAGCCCTGTACTCTGTTATCCCTCATTCACATGTACACACAGCCCTGTACTGTTATCCCTCATTCACATGTACACACAGCCCTGTACTGTTATCCCTCATTCACATGTACACACGGCCCTCTACTCTGTTATCCCTCATTCACATGTACACACGGCCCTGTAATCTGTTATCCCTCTTTCACAAGTACACAGCCCTGTACTCTGTTATCCCTCATTCACATGTACACACAGCCCTGTACTCTGTTATCCCTCATTGACATGTACACACAGCCCTGTACTCTGTTATCCCTCATTCACATGTACACACAGCCCTGTACTCTGTTATCCCTCATTTACATGTATAACACAGCCCTGTACTCTGTTATCCCTCATTCACATGTACACACAGCCCTGTACTCTGTTATCCCTCATTCACATGTACTCATAACCCTGTACTCTATCCCTCATTCACATGTACACCCAGCCCTGTACTCTGTTATCCCTCATTCACATGTACACACGGCCCTGTACTCTGTTATCCCTCATTCATATATTCACACAGCCCTGTACTCGTTATCCCTCATTCACATGTACACACAGCCCTGTAAACTGTTATCCCTCATTCATATGTACACACAGCCCTGTACTCTGTTATCTCTCATTCACATGTACAGACAGCCCTGTACTCTGTTATCCTTCATTCACATGTACACATAGCCCTGTACTCTGTTATCCCTCATTCACATGTACACGCAGCCCTGTACTCTATTATCCCTCATTCACATGTACACACAGCCTATACTGTTATCTCTCATTCACATGTACACAAGGCCCTGTACTGCTATCCCTCATTCACATGTACACACAGCCCTGTACTCTGTTATCCATCATTCATATGAACACACAGTCCTGTACTCTGTTATCCCTCATTCATATGTAAACGCAGCCCTGTACTCTGTTATCCCTCATTCACAGACACACGCGGCCCTGTACACTATTATCCCTCATTCATAGATACATGCGGCCCTGTACGCTATTGTCCCTCATTCACATGTACACACAGCCCTGTACTCTGTTATCCCTTATTCACATGTACAGAAAGCCCTGTACTCTGTTATCCCTCATTCACATGTACACACAGCCCTATACTGTTATCTCTCATTCACATGTACACAAGGCCCTGTACTGTTATCCCTCATTCACATGTACATACAGCCCTGTACTCTGTTATCCCTCATTCATATGAACACACAGTCCTGTTTTCTGTTATCCCTCATTCACATGTACACAGTCCTGTAATCTTTTATCCCTCATTCATATCTGCACACAGCCCTGTACTCTGTTATCCCTCATTCACATGTACACAAAGCCCTGTACTCTGTTATCCCTCATTCACAGACACACGCGGCACTGTACACTATTATCCCTCATTCACATATACACGTGGCACTGTATGCTATTATCCCTCATTCACAGATACACGTGGCACTGTACGCTATTATCCCTCATTCACATATACACGTGGCACTGTATGCTATTATCCCTCATTCACAGATACACGTGGCACTGTATGCTATTATCCCTCATTCACATATACACGTGGCACTGTACGCTATTATCCCTCATTCACAGATACATGTGGCACTGTATGTTAACCCTCATTCACATAAACACGAGGCACTGTACTCTGTTATCCCTCATTCACATGTACACACAGCCCTGTACTCTGTTATCCCTCATTCACATGTACACACAGCCCTGTACTCTGTTACCCTCATTCACATGTACACAAGGCCCTGTACGCTATTATCCCTCATTCACATGTACACACAGCCCTGTACTCTGTTATCCCTCATTGACATGTACAGAAAGCCCTGTACTCTGTTATCCCTCATTCACATGTACAGAAAGCCCTGTACTCTGTTATCCCTCATTCACATGTACACACAGCCCTGTACTCTGTTATCCCTCATTCACATGTACACGCAGCCCTGTACACTGTTATCAGTCATTCACATGTAGACGCAGCCCTGTACTCTGTTATCACTTATTCACATCAACACGCTGCCCTGTACTCTGTTATCTCTCATTCCCATGTACACACAGCCCTATACTGTTATCTCTCATTCACATGTACACAAGACCCTGTACTGTTATCCCTCATTCACATGTACACACGGCCCTGTACTGTTATACCTCATTCACATGTACACACGGCCCTGTACTGTTATCCCTCATTCACATGTACACACAGCCCTGTACTCTGTTATCCCTCATTCACATGTACACACAGCCCTGTACTCTGTTATCCCTCATTCACATGTACACACAGCCCTGTACTCTGTTATCCCTCATTCACATGTACACACAGCCCTGTACTGTTATCCCTCATTCACATGTACACACGGCCCTCTACTCTGTTATCCCTCATTCACATGTACACACGGCCCTGTAATCTGTTATCCCTCTTTCACAAGTACACAGCCCTGTACTCTGTTATCCCTCATTCACATGTACACACAGCCCTGTACTCTGTTATCCCTCATTCACATGTACACAAAGCCCTGTACTCTGTTATCCCTCATTCACATGTACACACAGCCCTGTACTGTTATCCCTCATTCACATGTACACACAGCCCTGTACTGTTATCCCTCATTCACATGTACACACGGCCCTGTACTGTTATCCCTCATTCACATGTACACACGGCCCTGTACTCTGTTATCCCTCATTCACATGTACACACAGCCCTGTACTCTGTTATCCCTCATTCACATGTACACACAGCCCTGTACTGTTATCCCTCATTCACATGTACACACAGCCCTGTACTGTTATCCCTCATTCACATGTACACACGGCCCTCTACTCTGTTATCCCTCATTCACATGTACACACGGCCCTGTAATCTGTTATCCCTCTTTCACAAGTACACAGCCCTGTACTCTGTTATCCCTCATTCACATGTACACACAGCCCTGTACTCTGTTATCCCTCATTCACATGTACACACAGCCCTGTACTCTGTTATCCCTCATTCACATGTACACACAGCCCTGTACTCTGTTATCCCTCATTCACATGTACTCATAACCCTGTACTCTATCCCTCATTCACATGTACACCCAGCCCTGTACTCTGTTATCCCTCATTCACATGTACACACGGCCCTGTACTCTGTTATCCCTCATTCATATATTCACACTGCCCTGTACTGTTATCTCTCATTCACATGTACACAAGGACCTGTACTCTGTTATCCCTCATTCATATGTACACACATTCCTGTACTCTGTTGTCCCTCATTCACATGTACACACAGCCCTGTACTCTGTTATCCCTCATTCACATGTACACACAGCCCTGTACTCTGATATCCCTCATTCACAGACACACGTGGCACTGTACACTATTATCCCTCATTCACATATACACGTGGCACTGTACGCTATTATCCCTCATTCAAAGATACACGTGGCACTTTGCGCTATTATCACTCATTCACAGATACATGTGGCACTGTATGTTATCCCTCATTCACATATACACGAGGCACTGTACTCTGTTATCCCTCATTAACATGTACACGCAGCCCTGTACTCTGTTACCCCTCATTCACATGAACACAAGGCCCTGTACCCTATTATCCCTCATTCACATGTACACGCAGCCCTGTACTCTGTTATCCCTGATTCACATGTACATGCAGCCCTGTACTCTGTTATCCCTTATTCACATGTACACGCAGCCCTGTACTCTGTTATCCCTCATTCACATGTACACGCAGCCCTATACTGTTTTCTCTCATTCACATGTACACACGCCCCTGTACTGTTATCCCTCATTCACATGTACACACGGCCCTGTACTCTGTTATCCCTCATTCACATGTACACACAGCCCTGTACTCTGTTATCCCTCATTCATATGAACACACAGTTCTGTACTGTTATCCCTCATTCACATGTACACACAGCCCTGTACTCTAATATCCCTCATTCACATGTACACGCAGCCCTGTAGTCTGTTATCCCTCATTCACATGTACACACAGCCCTATACTATTATCTCTCATTCACATGTACACACAGCCCTGTACTCTGTTATCCCTTATTCACATGTACACACAGTGCTGTACTCTGTTATCCCTCATTCACATGTACACACAGCCTTGTACTCTGTAATCCCTCATTCACATGTACACACAGCCCTGTACTCTGTTATCCCTCATTCACATGTACACACAGCCCTGTACTCTGTTATCCCTCATTCACATGTACACACAGTCCTGTACTCTGTTATCCCTCATTGACATGTACACACAGCCCTGTACTCTGTAATCCCTCATTCACATGTACACACAGCCCTGTACTCTGTTATCTCTCATTCACATGTACACACAGCCCTGTACTCTGTTATCCCTCATTCAAATTTACACACAGCCCTGTACTCTGTTATCCCTCATTCACATGTACACACAGCCCTGTACTCTGTTATCCCTCCTTCACATGTACACACAGCCCTGTACTCTGTTATCCCTCATTCACATGTACACACAGCCCTGTATTCTGTTATCCCTCATTCATATATTCACACAGTCCTGTACTATGTTATCCCTCATTCACATGTACACACAGCCCTGTACTCTGTAATCCCTCATTCACATGTACACACAGCCCTGTACTCTGTTATCCCTCATTCACATGTACACACAGTCCTGTACTCTGTTATCCCTCATTCACATGTACACACAGCCCTATACTGTTATCTCTCATTCACATGTACACAAGCCCCTGTACTGCTATCCCTCATTCACATGTACACACAGCCCTGTACTCTATTATCTCTCATTCACATGTACAGACAGCCCTGTACTCTGTTATCTTTCATTCACATGTACACATAGCCCTGTACTCTGTTATCCCTCATTCACATGTACACGCAGCCCTGTACTCTGTTATCCCTCATTCACATGTACACGCAGCCCTGTACTCTGTTATCCCTCATTCACATGTACACGCAGCCCTATACTGTTATCTCTCATTCACATGTACACAAGGCCCTGTACTGCTATCCCTCATTCACATGTACACACAGCCCTGTACTCTGTTATCCATCATTCATATGAACACACAGTCCTGTACTCTGTTATCCCTCATTCATATGTAAACGCAGCCCTGTACTCTGTTATCCCTCATTCACAGACACACGCGGCCCTGTACACTATTATCCCTCATTCATAGATACATGCGGCCCTGTACGCTATTGTCCCTCATTCACATGTACACACAGCCCTGTACTCTGTTATCCCTTATTCACATGTACAGAAAGCCCTGTACTCTGTTATCCCTCATTCACATGTACACACAGCCCTATACTGTTATCTCTCATTCACATGTACACAAGGCCCTGTACTGTTATCCCTCATTCACATGTACATACAGCCCTGTACTCTGTTATCCCTCATTCATATGAACACACAGTCCTGTACTCTGTTATCCCTCATTCACATGTACACACAGTCTTGTAATCTTTTATCCCTCATTCATATCTGCACACAGCCCTGTACTCTGTTATCCCTCATTCACATGTACACAAAGATCTGTACTCTGTTATCCCTCATTCACAGACACACTCGGCACTGTACACTATTATCCCTCATTCACATATACACGTGGCACTGTATGCTATTATCCCTCATTCACAGATACACGTGGCACTGTACGCTTTTATCCCTCATTCACATATACACGTGGCACTGTATGCTATTATCCCTCATTCACAGATACACGTGGCACTGTACGCTATTTTCCCTCATTCACATATACACATGGCACTGTACGCTATTATCCCTCATTCACAGATACATGTGGCACTGTATGTTATCCCTCATTCACATAAACACGAGGCACTGTACTCTGTTATCCCTCATTCACATGTACACACAGACCTGTACTCTGTTATCCCTCATTCACATGTACACACAGCCCTGTACTCTGATATCCCTCATTCACAGACACACGCGGCACTGTACACTATTATCCCTCATTCACATATACACGTGGCACTGTACGCTATTATCCCTCATTCACAGATACACGTGGCACTTTGCGCTATTATCTCTCATTCACAGATACATGTGGCACTGTATGTTATCCCTCATTCACATATACACGAGGCCCTGTACTCTGTTATCCCTTATTCACATGTACACGCAGCCCTCTACTCTGTTATCCCTCATTCACATGTACACGCAGCCCTATACTGTTTTCTCTCATTCACATGTACACACGGCCCTGTACTCTGTTATCCCTCATTAACATGTACACACAGCCCTGTACTCTGTTCCCCCTCATTCACATGAACACAAGGCCCTGTACGCTATTATCCCTCATTCACATGTACACACAGCCCTGTACTCTGTTATCCCTCATTCACATGTACACGCAGCCCTGTACTCTGTTATCCCTGATTCACATGTACATGCAGCCCTGTACTCTGTTATCTCTTATTCACATGTACACGCAGCCCTGTACTCTGTTATCCCTCATTCACATGTACACGCAGCCCTATACTGTTTTCTCTCATTCACATGTACACACGGCCCTGTACTCTGTTATCCCTCATTCACATGTACACACAGCCCTGTACTCTGTTATCCCTCATTCATATGAACACACAGTTCTGTACTCTGTTATCCCTCATTCACATGTACACACAGCCCTATACTATTATCTCTCATTCACATGAACACAAGGCCCTGTACTGTTATCCCTCATTCACATGTACACACAGCCCTGTACTCTGTTATCCCTTATTCACATGTACACACAGTCCTGTACTCTGTTATCCCTCATTCACATGTACACACAGCCTTGTACTCTGTAATCCCTCATTCACATGTACACACAGCCCTGTACTCTGTTATCCCTCATTCATATGTACACACAGCCCTGTACTCTGTTATCCCTCATTCACATGTACACACAGTCCTGTACTCTGTTATCCCTCATTCACATGTACACACAGCCCTGTACTCTGTAATCCCTCATTCACATGTACACACAGCCCTGTACTCTGTTATCCCTCATTCACATGTACACACAGCCCTGTACTCTGTTATCCCTCATTCATATGTACACACAGCCATGTACTCTGTTATCCCTCATTCACATGTACACACAGCCCTGTACTCTGTTATCCCTCATTCACATGTACACACAGCCCTGTACTCTGTTATCCCTCATTCACATGTACACACAGCCCTGTACTCGAATATCCCTCATTCACATGTACACGCAGCCCTGTAGTCTGTTATCCCTCATTCACATGTACACACAGCCCTATACTATTATCCCTCATTCACATGTACACACAGCCCTGTACTCTGTTACCCTCATTCACATGTACACAAGGCCCTGTACGCTATTATCCCTCATTCACATGTACACGCAGCCCTGTACTGTTATCTCTCATTCACATGTACACAAGCCCCTGTACTGCTATCCCTCATTCACATGTACACACAGCCCTGTACTCTATTATCTCTCATTCACATGTACAGACAGCCCTGTACTCTGTTATCCTTCATTCACATGTACACATAGCCCTGTACTCTGTTATCCCTCATTCACATGTACACGCAGCCCTGTACTCTATTATCCCTCATTCACATGTACACACAGCCTATACTGTTATCTCTCATTCACATGTACACAAGGCCCTGTACTGCTATCCCTCATTCACATGTACACACAGCCCTGTACTCTGTTATCCATCATTCATATGAACACACAGTCCTGTACTCTGTTATCCCTCATTCATATGTAAACGCAGCCCTGTACTCTGTTATCCCTCATTCACAGACACACGCGGCCCTGTACACTATTATCCCTCATTCATAGATACATGCGGCCCTGTACGCTATTGTCCCTCATTCACATGTACACACAGCCCTGTACTCTGTTATCCCTTATTCACATGTACAGAAAGCCCTGTACTCTGTTATCCCTCATTCACATGTACACACAGCCCTATACTGTTATCTCTCATTCACATGTACACAAAGCCCTGTACTGTTATCCCTCATTCACATGTACACACAGCCCTGTACTCTGTTATCCCTCATTCATATGAACACACAGTCCTGTACTCTGTTATCCCTCATTCACATGTACACAGTCCTGTAATCTTTTATCCCTCATTCATATCTGCACACAGCCCTGTACTCTGTTATCCCTCATTCACATGTACACAAAGCCCTGTACTCTGTTATCCCTCATTCACAGACACACGCGGCACTGTACACTATTATCCCTCATTCACATATACACGTGGCACTGTATGCTATTATCCCTCATTCACAGATACACGTGGCACTGTACGCTATTATCCCTCATTCACATATACACGTGGCACTGTATGCTATTATCCCTCATTCACAGATACACGTGGCACTGTACGCTATTATCCCTCATTCACATATACACGTGGCACTGTACGCTATTATCCCTCATTCACAGATACATGTGGCACTGTATGTTAACCCTCATTCACATAAACACGAGGCACTGTACTCTGTTATCCCTCATTCATATATTCACACAGCCCTGTACTCGTTATCCCTCATTCACATGTACACACAGCCCTGTAAACTGTTATCCCTCATTCACATGTACACACAGCCCTGTACTCTGTTATCCCTCATTCACATGTACACACAGCCCTGTACTCTGTTACCCTCATTCACATGTACACAAGGCCCTGTACGCTATTATCCCTCATTCACATGTACACACAGCCCTGTACTCTGTTATCCCTCATTGACATGTACAGAAAGCCCTGTACTCTGTTATCCCTCATTCACATGTACACACAGCCCTGTACTCTGTTATCCCTCATTCACATGTACACACAGCCCTGTACACTGTTATCAGTCATTCACATGTAGACGCAGCCCTGTACTCTGTTATCACTTATTCACATCAACACGCTGCCCTGTACTCTGTTATCTCTCATTCCCATGTACACACAGCCCTATACTGTTATACCTCATTCACATGTACACACGGCCCTGTACTGTTATCCCTCATTCACATGTACACACAGCCCTGTACTCTGTTATCCCTCATTGACATGTACACACAGCCCTGTACTCTGTTATCCCTCATTCACATGTACACACAGCCCTGTACTCTGTTATCCCTCATTTACATGTATAACACACCCCTGTACTCTGTTATCCCTCATTCACATGTACACACAGCCCTGTACTCTGTTATCCCTCATTCACATGTACTCATAACCCTGTACTCTATCCCTCATTCACATGTACACCCAGCCCTGTACTCTGTTATCCCTCATTCACATGTACACACGGCCCTGTACTCTGTTATCCCTCATTCATATATTCACACAGCCCTGTACTCGTTATCCCTCATTCACATGTACACACAGCCCTGTAAACTGTTATCCCTCATTCATATGTACACACAGCCCTGTACTCTGTTATCTCTCATTCACATATACACACAGCCCTGTACTCTGTTATCCCTCATTCACATGTACACACTGCCCTGTACTCTGTTACCCCTCATTCACATGAACACAAGGCCCTGTATGCTATTATCCCTCATTCACATGTACACACAGCCCTATACGCTGTTATACCTCATTCACATGTACACACAGCCCGGTACTCTGTTATCCCTCATACACATGTACACACAGCCCTGTACTCTGTTATCCCTCATTCACATGTACACACAGCCCTGTACTCTGTTATCCCTCATTCACAAGTACACACAGCCCTGTACTCTGTTATCTCTCATTCACATGTACACACAGCCCTATACTGTTATCTCTCATTCACATGTACACAAGGCCCTGTACTGTTATCCCTCATTCATATGTACACACATTCCTGTACTCTGTTGTCCCTCATTCACATGTACACACAGCCCTGTACTCTGTTATCCCTCATTCACATGTACACACAGCCCTGTACTCTGATATCCCTCATTCACAGACACACGCGGCACTGTACACTATTATCCCTCATTCACATATACACGTGGCACTGTACGCTATTATCCCTCATTCACAGATACACGTGGCACTTTGCGCTATTATCACTCATTCACAGATACATGTGGCACTGTATGTTATCCCTCATTCACATATACACGAGGCACTGTACTCTGTTACCCCTCATTCACATGAACACAAGACCCTGTACGCTATTATCCCTCATTCACATGTACACACAGCCCTGTACTCTGTTATCCCTCATTCACATGTACACGCAGCCCTGTACTCTGTTATCCCTGATTCACATGTACATGCAGCCCTGTACTCTGTTATCCCTTATTCACATGTACACGCAGCCCTGTACTCTGTTATCCCTCATTCACATGTACACGCAGCCCTATACTGTTTTCTCTCATTCACATGTACACACGGCCCTGTACTGTTATCCCTCATTCACATGTACACACGGCCCTGTACTCTGTTATCCCTCATTCACATGTACACACAGCCCTGTACTCTGTTATCCCTCATTCATATGAACACACAGTTCTGTACTCTGTTATCCCTCATTCACATGTACACACAGCCCTGTACTCTAATATCCCTCATTCACATGTACACGCAGCCCTGTAGTCTGTTATCCCTCATTCACATGTACACACAGCCCTATACTATTATCTCTCATTCACATGTACACAAGGCCCTGTACTGTTATCCCTCATTCACATGTACACAAAGCCCTGTACTCTGTTATCCCTTATTCACATGTACACACAGTGCTGTACTCTGTTATCCCTCATTCACATGTACACACAGCCTTGTACTCTGTAATCCCTCATTCACATGTGCACACAGCCCTGTACTCTGTTATCCCTCATTCACATGTACACACAGCCCTGTACTCTGTAATCCCTCATTCACATGTACACACAGTCCTGTACTCTGTTATCCCTCATTGACATGTACACACAGCCCTGTACTCTGTAATCCCTCATTCACATGTACACACAGCCCTGTACTCTGTTATCCTTCATTCATATGTACACACAGCCATGTACTCTGTTATCCCTCATTCACATGTACACACAGCCCTGTACTCTGTTATCTCTCATTCACATGTACACACAGCCCTGTACTCTGTTATCCCTCATTCACATGTACACACAGCCCTGTACTCTATTATCTCTCATTCACATGTACAGACAGCCCTGTACTCTGTTATCCTTCATTCACATGTACACATAGCCCTGTACTCTGTTATCCCTCATTCACATGTACACGCAGCCCTGTACTCTGTTATCCCTCATTCACATGTACACACAGCCCTATACTGTTATCTCTCATTCACATGTACACAAGGCCCTGTACTGCTATCCCTCATTCACATGTACACACAGCCCTGTACTCTGTTATCCATCATTCATATGAACACACAGTCCTGTACTCTGTTATCCCTCATTCATATGTAAACGCAGCCCTGTACTCTGTTATCCCTCATTCACAGACACACGCGGCCCTGTACACTATTATCCCTCATTCATAGATACATGCGGCCCTGTACGCTATTGTCCCTCATTCACATGTACACACAGCCCTGTACTCTGTTATCCCTTATTCACATGTACAGAAAGCCCTGTACTCTGTTATCCCTCATTCACATGTACACACAGCCCTATACTGTTATCTCTCATTCACATGTACACAAGGCCCTGTACTGTTATCCCTCATTCACATGTACATACAGCCCTGTACTCTGTTATCCCTCATTCATATGAACACACGGTCCTGTACTCTGTTATCCCTCATTCACATGTACACACAGTCCTGTAATCTTTTATCCCTCATTCATATCTGCACACAGCCCTGTACTCTGTTATCCCTCATTCACATGTACACAAAGATCTGTACTCTGTTATCCCTCATTCACAGACACACTCGGCACTGTACACTATTATCCCTCATTCACATATACACGTGGCACTGTATGCTATTATCCCTCATTCACAGATACACGTGGCACTGTACGCTATTATCCCTCATTCACATATACACGTGGCACTGTATGCTATTATCCCTCATTCACAGATACACGTGGCACTGTACGCTATTTTCCCTCATTCACATATACACGTGGCACTGTACGCTATTATCCCTCATTCACAGATACATGTGGCACTGTATGTTATCCCTCATTCACATAAACACGAGGCACTGTACTCTGTTATCCCTCATTCACATGTACACAAGGCCCTGTACGCTATTATCCCTCATTCACATGTACACACGGCCCTGTACTCTGTTATCCCTCATTGACATGTACAGAAAGCCCTGTACTCTGTTATCCCTCATTCACATGTACAGAAAGCCCTGTACTCTGTTATCCCTCAATCATATGTACACACATTCCTGTACTCTGTTATCCCTCATTCACATGTACACACAGCCCTGTACTCTGATATCCCTCATTCACAGACACACGCGGCACTGTACACTATTATCCCTCATTCACATATACACGTGGCACTGTACGCTATTATCCCTCATTCACAGATACACGTGGCACTTTGCGCTATTATCACTCATTCACAGATACATGTGGCACTGTATGTTATCCCTCATTCACATATACACGAGGCCCTGTACTCTGTTATCCCTGATTCACATGTACATGCAGCCCTGTACTCTGTTATCCCTTATTCACATGTACACGCAGCCCTGTACTCTGTTATCCCTCATTCACATGTACACGCAGCCCTATACTGTTTTCTCTCATTCACATGTACACACGGCCCTGTACTCTGTTATCCCTCATTAACATGTACACACAGCCCTGTACTCTGTTCCCCCTCATTCACATGAACACAAGGCCCTGTACGCTATTATCCCTCATTCACATGTACACACAGCCCTGTACTCTGTTATCCCTCATTCACATGTACACGCAGCCCTGTACTCTGTTATCCCTGATTCACATGTACATGCAGCCCTGTACTCTGTTATCCCTTATTCACATGTACACGCAGCCCTGTACTGTTTTCTCTCATTCACATGTACACACGGCCCTGTACTCTGTTATCCCTCATTCACATGTACACACAGCCCTGTACTCTGTTATCCCTCATTCATATGAACACACAGTTCTGTACTCTGTTATCCCTCATTCACATGTACACACAGCACTGTTCTCTGTTATCCCTCATTCACATGTACACAAAGCCCTGTACTCTGTTATCTCGCATTCACATGTACACACAGCCCTGTACTGTGTTATCCCTCATTCACATGTACACACAGCCCTGTACTCTGTTATCCCTCATTCACATGTACACACAGCCCTGTACTCTGTTATCCCTCATTCACATGTACACACAGCCCTGTACTCTGTTATCCCTCCTTCACATGTACACACAGCCCTGTACTCTGTTATCCCTCATTGACATGTACACACAGCCCTGTACTCTGTTATCCCTCATTTATATATTCACACAGTCCTGTACTATGTTATCCCTCATTCACATGTACACACAGCCCTGTACTCTGTAATCCCTCATTCACATGTACACACAGCGCTGTACTCTGTTATCCCTCATTCACATGTACACACAGCCCTGTACTCTGTTATCTCTCATTCACATGTACACACAGCCCTATACTGTTATCTCTCATTCACATCTACACAAGGCCCTGTACTGTTATCACTCATTCACATGTACACACAGCCCTGTTCTCTGTTATCCCTCATTCATATGTACACACAGCCCTGTACTCTGTTATCCCTCATTCACATGTACACACAGTACTGTAATCTGTTATCCCTCATTCACATGTACACACAGCCCTGTACTCTGTTATCCCTCATTCACATGTACACACAGCACTGTACTCTGTTATCCCTCATTCACATGGACACACAGCCCTGTACTCTGTTATCCCTCTTTCACAAGTACACAGCCCTGTACTCTTTTATCCCTCATTCACAGACACATGCGGCACTGTACACTATTATCCCTCATTCACAGATACATGCGGCACTGTATGCTATTGTCCCTCATTCACAGATACACGTGGCACTTTGCGCTATTATCCCTCATTCACAGATACATGTGGCACTGTATGTTATTATCCCTCATTCACATGTACACAAAGCCCTGTACTCTATCCCTCATTCACATGTACACACAGCCCTGTACTGTTATCTCTCATTCACATGTACACATGGTCCTGTACTGTTATCCCTCTTTCACATGTACACACAGCCCTGTACTCTGTTATCCCTCATTCACATGTACACACAGCCCTGTACTCTGTTATCCCTCATTCACATGTACACAAAGCCCTGTACTCTGTTATCCCTCATTCACATGTACACACAGCCCTGTACTCTGTTATCCCTCATTCACATTTACACACAGCCCTGTACTCTGTTATCCCTCATTCACATGTACACATGGTCCTGTACTGTTATCCCTTTCACATGTACACACAGCCCTGTACTCTGTTATCCCTCATTCACATGTACACACAGCCCTGTACTCTGTTTCCCTCATTCACATGTACACACAGCCCTGTACTGTTATCTCTCATTCACATGTACACAAGGCCCTGTACTGTTATTCCCCTTTCACATGTACACATGGTCCTGTACTGTTATCCCTTTCACATGTACACACTGCCCTGTACTCTGTTATCTCTCATTCACATGTACACGTGACACTGTACGCTATTATCCCTCATTCACAGATACATGCGGCACTGTATGTTATTATTATTCCTCATTCACAGATACATGCAGCACTGTACACTATTACCCTCATTCACATATACACGTGGCACTGTACGCTACTATCCCTCATTCACAGATACATGTGGCACTGTATGTTATTATCCCTCATTCACATGTACACACAGCCCTGTACTCTATCCCTCATACACATGTACACCCAGCCCTGTTCTCTGTTATCCCTCATTCACATGTACACACAGCCCTGTACTCTGTTATCCCTCATTCATATCTACACAGCCCTGTACTCTGTTATCCCTCATTCACATGCACACACAGCCCTGTACTCTGTTATCCCTCATTCATATGTACACACAGCCCTGTACTCTGTTATCCCTCATTCATATATTCACACAGTCCTGTACTCTGTTATCCCTCATTGACATGTACACACAGCCCTGTACTCTGTAATCCCTAATTCACATGTACACACAGCCCTGTACTCTGTTATCCCTCATTCACATGTACACACAGCCCTGTACTCTGTTATCCCTCATTCACATGTACACACAACCCTGTACTCTGTTATCCCTCATTCACATGTACACACAGCCCTGTACTCTGTTATCCCTCATTCACATGTACACACAGCCCTGTACTCTGTTATCCCTCATTCACATGTACACACAGCCCTGTACTCTGTTATCCCTCATTCACATGTACACACAGCCCTGTACTCTGTTATCCCTCATTCACATTTACACACAGCCCTGTACTCTGTTATCCCTCATTCACATGTACACACAGGCCTGTACTCTGTTATCCCTCATTCACATATTCACACAGTCCTGTACTCTGTTATCCCTCATTCACATGTACACACAGCCCTGTACTCTGTAATCCCTCATTCACATGTACTCACAGCCCTGTACTGTGTTATCCCTCATTCACATGTACACACAGCCCTGTACTCTGTTATCCCTCATTCACATGTACACACAGCCCTGTACTCTGCTATCCCTCATTCACATGTACACACAGCCCTGTACTCTGTTATCCCTCATTCACATGTACACACAGCCGTGTACTCTGTTAACCCTCATTCACATGTACACACAGTCCTGTACTCTGTTATCCCTCATTCACATGTACACACAGCCCTTTACTCTGTTATCCCTCATTCACATGTACACACAGCTCTGTACTGTTATTCCTCTTTCACATGTACACATGGTCTTGTACTGTTATCCCTTTCACATGTACACACAGCCCTGTACTCTGTTTCCCTCATTCACATGTACACACAGCCCTGTACTGTTATTCCTCTTTCACATGTACACAAGGCCCTGTACTGTTATTCCTCTTTCACATGTACACATGGCCCTGTACTCTGTTATGCCTTTCACATGTACACACTGCCCTGTACTCTGTTATCCCTCATTCACATGTACACACAGTCCTGTACTCTGTTATCTCTCATTCACATGTACACGTGACACTGTACGCTATTATCCCTCATTCACAGATACATGCGGCACTGTATGTTATTATTATTCCTCATTCACGGATACACACGGCACTGTACGTTATTATCCCTCATTCACAGATACACACGGCACTTTACGATATTATCCCTCATTCACAGATACATGCGGCCCTGTACTGTTATCCCTCATTCACATGTACACACAGCCCAGTACTCTGTTATCCCTCATTCATATGTACACACAGTCCTGTACTCTGTTATCTCTCATTCACATGTACACGTGACACTGTACGCTATTATCCCTCATTCACAGATACATGCGGCACTGTACGCTATTATCCCTCATTCACAGATACACGCGGCACTGTACGCTATTATCCCTCATTCACAGATACACGCGGTACTGTCCGCTATTATCCCTCATTCACAGATACACGCGGCACTGTACGCTATTATCCCTCATTCACATATACACGAGGCACTGTACGCTATTATCCCTCATTCACATGTACATGAGGCACTGTACGCTATTATCCCTCATTCACAGATACAAGCGGCACTGTACGCTATTATCCCTCATTCACATATACACGAGGCTCTGTACGCTATTATCCCTCATTCACAGATACACGCGGCACTGTACGCTATTATCCCTCATTCACAGATACACGCGGCACTGTACGCTATTATCCCTCATTCACATATACACTCAGCACTGTAAGTTACTATTCCTTATTCTCAACTACAGGAGCTCAGAAATTATTTTTATGTGTTCAATATTCCACTCAATACTTTATCAGTGCTCATCACAGTGATTGTAAAGGGAGGTACTTAGTGATCATGTCTGTGTGTATGACACTTTCTCAGTGCTCCTCATAGTAACTGTAGGACGAGGTGCTCAGTGATTGTGTGTGTGTGATTCTAATCTCGGTGCTCCTAGCAGTGAATGTTTGAGCAGTTACTTATTGATGTTTGTGTGTGTGACACATCTCAGTGCTCCTTGTAGTGACAGTAGGAGGATGTATCATGTCTGTGTGTGTGTATGACAATCCTCTGAGGTCCTCACAATGGAGGTGCTCAGTGATCATATCTGTGACCCTCCCCTCAGTGCTCATCACAGTGATTGTAGGATGAGGAGCTTAGTGATGTCTGTGTATGACCCGCCCCTCAGTGCTCATCAGTGATTGTAGGAGGAGGTGCTTAGTGATCATTGCTGTGTGTATGACCCTCCCCTCAGTGCTCATCACAGTGATTGTAGGAGGAGGAGCTTAGTGATCATGTCTATGTATGACCCTCCCCTCAGTGCTCATCACAGTGATTGTAGGAGGAGGTGCTTAGTGATCATTGCTGTGTGTATGACCCTCCCCTCAGTGCTCATCACAGTGATTGTAGGAGGAGGAGCTTAGTGATCATGTCTATGTATGACCCTCCCCTCAGTGCTCATCACAGTGATTGTAGGAGGAGGTGCTTAGTGATCATTGCTGTGTGTATGACCCTCCCCTCAGTGCTCATCACATTGATTGTAGGAGGAGGTGCTTAGTGATGTCTGTGTATGACCCTCCCCTCAGTGCTCATCACAGTGATTGTAGGAGGAGGAGCTTAGTGATCATGTCTATGTATGACCCTCCCCTCAGTGCTCATCACAGTGATTGTAGGAGGAGGTGCTTAGTGATCATTGCTGTGTGTATGACCCTCCCCTCAGTGCTCATCACAGTGATTGCAGGAGGAGGTGCTCAGTGATCATATCTGTGTATGACCCTCCCCTCAGTGCTCATCACAGTGATTGTAGGAGGAGGTGCTTAGTGATCATCGCTGTGTGTATGACCCTCCCCTCAGTGCTCATCACATTGATTGTAGGAGGAGGTGCTTAGTGATGTCTGTGTATGACCCTCCCCTCAGTGCTCATCACAGTGATTGTAGGAGGAGGAGCTTAGTGATCATGTCTATGTATGACCCTCCCCTCAGTGCTCATCACAGTGATTGTAGGAGGAGGTGCTTAGTGATCATTGCTGTGTGTATGACCCTCCCCTCAGTGCTCATCACAGTGATTGCAGGAGGAGGTGCTCAGTGATCATATCTGTGTATGACCCTCCCCTCAGTGCTCATCACAGTGATTGTAGGAGGAGGTGCTTAGTGATCATCGCTGTGTGTATGACCCTCCCCTCAGTGCTCATCACAGTGATTGTAGGAGGTGCTTAGTGATCATCGCTGTGTATATGACCCTCCCCTCAGTGCTCATCACAGTGATTGTAGGAGGTGCTCAGTGATCATCGCTGTGTGTATGACCCTCCCCTCAGTGATCATCACAGTGATTGCAGGAGGAGGTGCTTGGTGATCATTGCTGTGTGTATGACCCTCCCCTCAGTGCTCATCACAGTGATTGTAGCAGGAGGTGCTTAGTGATCATATCTGTGTATGACCCTCCCCTCAGTGCTCATCACAGTGATTGTAGCAGGAGGTGCTTAGTGATCATTGCTGTGTGTATGACCCTCCCCTCAGTGGTCATAACAGTGATTGTAGTAGGAGGTGCTCAGTGATCATCGCTGTGTGTATGACCCTCCCCTCAGTGCTCATCACAGTGATTGCAGGAGGAGGTGCTTAGTGATCATCGCTGTGTATGACCCTCCCCTCAGTGCTCATCACAGTGATTGCAGGAGGAGGTGCTTAGTGATCATCGCTGTGTATGACCCTCCCCTCAGTGCTCATCACAGTGATTGTAGGAGGAGGTGCGTAGTGATCATGTCTGTGTATGCCCCCCCTCATTGCTCATCACAGTGATTGTAGGAGGAGGAGCTTAGTGATCATCGCTTTGTGTATGACCCTCCCCTCAGTGCTCATCACAGTGATTGTAGGAGGAGGTGCTTAGTGATCATTGCTGTGTGTATGACCCTCCCCTCAGTGCTCATCACAGTGATTGCAGGAGGAGGTGCTTAGTGATCATCGCTGTGTGTATGACCCTCCCCTCAGTGCTCATCAGTGATTGTAGAAGGAGGTGCTTAGTGATCATGTCTGTGTATGCCCCCCCCCTCAGTGCTCATCATAGTGATTGTAGGAGGAGGTGCTTAGTGATCATCACTGTGTGTATGACCCTCCCCTCAGTGCTCATCACAGTGATTGTAGGAGGAGGTGCTTAGTGATCATCGCTGTGTATGACCCTCCCCTCAGTGCTCATCAGTGATTGTAAGAGGAGGTTAATTTTCTTCTTAGTCTTGGTAAAATTCTGCTGTGTGTGTTTGACTATAAATTTATTGACACAAAATAATATATATGTAAGTGATACTGATGACAGAGACCGATGGTTTCATACTGTAGTATACATTTGGCATCTCGCTGATGTCCACACGACGCTCAGTATGGGGGTACATACAGTACTTTGGGGTCTATTCATAGAGCAGTGAAAAGTCCGTTTAGCTGAAAACATGGCTTTTCACTGTTTTCGGCGATTCATAGAACGGGTTGTCGCATACTTACCAATGCTCCCTGAAATAGCAGCAATCACTATACTTTTGTATGGTGAGTGCAATTCATAAAGAAACGGAAAGCTCAGCCATGAAAGGATGGCGTAATCTGTACCGCAAGCCCGACTCTCTCATTCGTATTCTGCTGGCAGGTGCAACAGCGTTCACTGGCACACCCGCGTTTTCCTGACCACCCCCAGTCTCCGCCCACAAACAGTTGTTCCTGTCAATCACTCTGCGATGGGTCTGAGTAATGCCTATCCGGAGTGGCCTCTTCGCGTACTGCAATGCATACGCAGTACCCAACAACCGGCCGATTGCGTGCGTATTAGCAATCACGATCCTTGTTGAATCAGGCCCCAAGTTTATGAAATTCTGGAACATAAAGGGAAATCCATGCGGGGTGTTCTGCTGGTTATACAGGATTTGATGGCACCAAAGTGAAACAAAGCAGCCTACACAGCACCTCATCGCAACGTGAATGCAGACAGACGCATAGACGAGTACAGACACATAGTGGGAGACACAATTAGCTTAGCGCCCTGTGCGTCTGCACATAATTCCAGGTATCACGGCAGATAAAACATTGCCTACTTTCTCCCTCACATGAACCTCCCGCAGGGCGTCACAAACGTAACTTCGTGACTAATTAAATCAGCCCCTTCCATCCATATGTCATGCTTCTGAATGCTCTATGCTTGATTTAAAAATAAAATAAATGCACGTTAGATGCCCATACTTTATACACATAGGGGGAGATGTACCAAGCTTTATACACATAGGGGGAGATGTACCAAGCTTTATACACATAGATGTACCAATCTCTGGAGAGAGATAATGTGGAGAAAATGCCCAAAACAACCAATCAGCTTCTCTCATTTATCTAGGACACTCTGGAACTCATTCAGACCCGCTCGGAACCGGGTCGATGTGTAGGCCCTGCGGCCGCACTGTGCACGCGCAAGCCCCGGAGTGAGAAATTCTCTCGCTCTGGAGGTCACTACAAAAGGGCCAGCTGTCGATGTTGATAGACAGTTCGCCCCGTTTTGTAAGCATGGCGGGGGGTGGTTACACAAACGGAGGCGTTTTGTGGGCAGCTGCACTGACATCAGCAGTGATGTAATTGGGGAGCTTCCTGCGCGATCATAGCAGGAAGCTCCCCGGGGCTTGTGGTTGCCGAGACATAAACCTTAGGGTCTCGTCGCAAGCCCCGATGGTCTTGACCATCACGACCATCAACCTGGTAGGTCACTAAAGCTGTGGGTGGTAACCCACAGCTTAAGTAGCGACCAGGAGGCCGCACTTCAAAACCCAAGCGGCCGCCCACATTCAGAACGAGCGCCTCTGAATGAAGGCCTCTATGTAGGTAATCTGTGACACTTCAGCTGCTGTGGAACTACACATCCCAGCATGCCCTGCCACAGTTTTGCTGTTAACTGTTGCTACAACTGTGGCAGGGCATGCTGGGATGTGCAGTTCCACAGCAGCTGGAATGCCAGAGGTTGCCCACTATGAAATGAAAGGTAAAGGCTGATTGGTGGTTTTGAGCAACTGCTCCACTTTTCTCTCTTCTCCAGGGCTTGATACATCTCCCCTCTAAGATACTTGTCCCATGCATACATAAAGCATCTCTCACAGGTATATTTGTATAGTGCGCCATAAGAAGCCGCGATAGCACATTCCAGTTATCACGGACTCCCTGCTGTAACGGTAGCATCACATTTTATTCTGTGACAATAATTGTATAACATTATAAATGTACAGTACTGGGAAAGCGCCTACATCCGGAGCCGGTATAAACGTGAGATGTCATCACAGGAACCTAAACTCACTGAAATGCTAAATATAAAATATGAAGTGAATGGAAAGACTGAAGCCGGCAGAGACACAGCGGTGAGCGGTGCCCGGGGTGCTGGAGATTCCTGTGCTTATCCCTGTCCGTCACTTCAGCACCACCTGTTCCTCTCCAGTCCGTCTGGCACAGGGTACAGTACATGCAGCGAGCACACAAAGAAATCCTTCACCGAGGCAGAGAACAGGCACCAGCGGATTAACCCATTCCTGGCTGTGGCGGGCAGGATACCCGTACAGGAGGTCAGGACAGAGGGCCTGATTCAGAGCCGGTCATATGCGAGAGTACGCACTTCTGCACATGCGTACGGTTTATAATACGCATGCGCGAACCAGTCAGTGCGGCCGAAAAACGTTTGTTCGCTATATAGCGAATACCTGCTACTTTGAGTGACAGAAAGAGGCGTATGTGAGTGGTAACAGGGGAAGGTGCTTGAAAACAGGGAGTGGAGATCCGATCGCAGGCGTGCTTAAAGGTCAAAACGGGCGTTTTATGGGTGTGCATAATTAATACAGGAGCTTCATTGACCACGTCACTGGGTTATTTTATAGTCAGAACTGCTCGCAATATAGTGGTAGGTAAAAACCAACCACAAGAATAGCGAGCAGTTCATACGCTGATCGATGTACTCGATTATTCTAATAAATAGCGGACATGGCGTATGATGCGAGCGGCCAGGGGGCGTATTTTTCAAATAAACGTCCGCAAGTTTTGTTTGCTCGTTCAGACATGGAGGCGTGAACAGACCGCAAAGAGCGAATGGTTCATTTGAATAGCCACCCCTTTTTCTGAACGAGCGAGCGCTAATTGCGTCCAGCTCTGAATCAGACCCAGAGGTCGATATTTTTCTGTCGATCTAACGCCCATGTCGACATTCAGACTGACAACATTTTATACTACACTCAGGGCATGCTTCAGAGGGGGACGCTAAACCAATTGCGGCGGTAATCCGCTGCACCATCGGCCTCGCCATCGAACATTACACCAGCCATATGGAGGCGCAGAACGTCCGTCTGATCATGGCTGCCGAAACCAGTACAACTGTGGAAAAAGTTGCAGTCGCTGACCGGGACAGTCAGGACGCCGGCACTTAGAATACCGACGACGGAATCCCAACACCTGTCAGAATCCTGGGGCAGACATCACGACCGCCAGCATCCTTAAGGTAAGTAGTGGGGTTAGGGGCTAGGGGGAGGGTTAGGGACTAATGGGGGAGGTAAGGTTTAGGGTGTGGGGAGGGGGAAGTTAGGTTTAGGCACTAAGGGGGAAGGTTATGTTTAGGGTGCGGGGAGGGGGGAGGTTAGGTTTAGGGTGCGGCACTTGGGAGGGAGGCCAGGTTTAGGGTGTGGGGAGGTTACGTTTAGGGTGCGGGGAGGGGGAGGTTAGGTTTAGGGTGCTGCACTTGGGAGGGAGGTCAGGTTTAGGGTGTGGGGAGGGGGAGGTTAGATTTAGGGTGTGGGGAGGGGGAGGTTAGATTTAGGCACTTGGGAGGGAGGTTAGGTTTAGGGTGCGGGGAGGGGGAGGTTAGGTTTAGGGTGCGGGGAGGGGGAGGTATGGTTTCCGCACTGGAGGGAGGTCAGGTTTAGGGTGCGGGGAGGGGGAGGTTACGTTTAGGGTGCGGGGAGGGGGAGGTTAGGTTTAGGGTGCGGCACTTGGGAGGGAGGTCAGGTTTAGGGTGCGGGGAGGGGGGAGGTTGCGTTTAGGGTGCGGGGAGGGGGAGGTTACGTTTAGGGTGTGGGGAGGGGGAGGTTAGGTTTAGGGTGCGGCACTTGGGAGGGAGGTGAGGTTTAGGGAGCGGGGAGGGGGCAGTTAGGTTTAGGGTGTGGGGAGGGGGAGGTTAGATTTAGGCACTTGGGAGGGAGGTTAGGTTTAGGGTGCGGGGAGGGGGAGGTTAGGTTTAGGGTGCGGGGAGGTTAGATTTAGGCACTTGGGAGGGAGGTCAGGTTTAGGGTGTGGAGGGGGGGGAGGTTAGGTTTAGGGTGCGGCACTTGGGAGGGAGGTCAGTTTTATTGTGCCGAGAGGTTAGGTTTAGTGTGCGGGGAGGGGGAGGTTTGGTTTAGGCACTTGGGAGGGAGGTCAGGTTTAGGGTGCGGGGAGGGGGGAGGTTAGGCACTTGGGAGGTCAGGTTTAGGGTGCGGGGAGAGGGAGGTCAGGTTTAGGCACTAGGTGGGGAGGTTATGTTTAGGGTGCGGGGAGGGGGGAGGTTAGGGTGCGCGGAGGGGGAGGTTAGGTATAGGGTGCGGGAGGGGGAGGTTAGGTTTAGGGTGCGGGAGGTCAGGTTTAGGCACTAGGTGGGGAGGTTACGTTTAGGGTGCGGGGAGGGGGGAGGTTAGGTTTAGGGAGCGGCACTTTGGAGGGAGGTCAGGTTTAGGGTGCGGGGAGGGGGAGGTTACGTTTAGGGTGCGGGGAGGGGAAGGTTACGTTTAGGGTGCGGGGAGGGGGAGGTTAGGTTTAGGGTGCGGCACTTGGGAGGGAGGTCAGGTTTAGGCACTAGGGGGGAGGTCATGTTTAGGGTGCGGGGAGGGGGGAGGTCAGGTTTAGGGTACGGGGAGGGGGAGGTTACGTTTAGGGTGCGGGGAGGGGGAGGTTAGGTTTAGGGTGCGGCACTTGGAAGGGAGGTCAGGTTTAGGGTGTGGGGAGGGGGATGTTACATTTAGGCATTTGGGAGGGAGGACAGGTTTAGGGTGCGGGGAGGTTAGGTTTAGGGTGCGGAGAGGGGGAGGACAGGTTTAGGCACTAGGGGGGAGGTTAGGTTTAGGGTGCGGGGAGGGGGGAGGTTAGGCACTTGGGAGGGAGGTCAGGTTTAGGGTGCGGGGAGGGGGAGGTTAGGCACTAGGGGGGGAGGTTAGGTTTAGGGTGTGGAAGGGGGAGGTCAGGTTTAGGCACTAGGGGGGAGGTAACGTTTAGGGTGCGGGGAGGGGGAGGTTTATGTTTAGGGTGCGGGGAGGGGGAGGTTAGGGTTAGGCCCTAGTGCCTAAGGGGGGAGGTTAGGTTTAGGGTGCGGCACTTGGGAGGGAGGTCAGGTTTAGGCACTAGGGGGGAGGTCATGTTTAGGGTGCGGGGAGGGGGGAGGTTAGGTTTAGGGTGTGGCACTTGGGAAGGAGGTCAGGTTTAAGGTGCGGGGAGGGGGAGGTTACGTTTAGGGTGTGGGGAGGGGGAGGTTAGGTTTAGGCACTTGGGAGGGAGGTCAGGTTTAGGGTGCGGGGAGGGGGAGGTTAGGTTTAGGGTGCGGGGAGGGGGAGGTCAGGTTTAGGCACTTGGGAGGGAGGTCAGGTTTAGGGTGCGGGGAGAGGGAGGTTAGGTTTAGGGTGCGGGGAGGGGGAGGTCAGGTTTAGGCACTAGGGGGGAGGTTAGGTTTCGGGTGTGGGGAGGTTAGGTTTAGGGTGTGGGGAGGGGGGAGGTTAGGAACTTGGGAGGGAGAGGTTAGGCACTAGGGGGGGAGGTTAGGTTTAGTGTGCGGGGAGGGGGAGGTTAGGTTTAGTGTGCGGGGAGGGGGGAGGTTAGTTTTAGGGTGCGGAGAGGGGGAGGTTAGTTTTAGGGTGCGGGGAGGGGGAGGGGGAGGTTAGTTTTAGGGTGCGGGGAGGAGGAGGTTAGTTTTAGGGTGCTGGAGGGGGAGGTCAGGTTTAGGCACTAGGGGGGGGGTTATGTTTAGTTAGGCACTTGGAAAGGAGGTAAGGTTTAGGGTGCGGGGAGGGGGAGGTCAGGTTAGGGTGCGGGGAGGGGGAGGTCAAGTTTAGGGTGTGGGGAGGGGGAGGTTAGGGTTAGGCACTAGGGGGGGAGGTCAAGTTTAGTGTGCGGAGAGGATAGGTTTAGGGTGCGGGGAGGGGGAGGTTTGTTTAGGCACTTGGCAGGGAGGTTAGGTTTAGGGTGCGGGGAGGGGCAGGTCAGGGTTAGGCACTGGGTGGGGGAGGTCAGGTTTAGGGTGCGGGGAGGGGGAGGTTAGGGTTAGGGTGCGGGGAGGTTAGGTTTAGGGTGCTGGGAGGGGGAGGTTAGGTTTAGGGTGCTGGGAGGTTAGGTTTAGGGTGCTGGGAGGGGGAGGGGGAGGATAGTTTTAGGGTGCGGGGAGGAGGAGGTTAGTTTTAGGGTGCTGGAGGGGGAGGTCAGGTTTAGGCACTAGGGGGGGGGGGAGGTCAGGTTTAGGGTGCGGGGAGGGGGAGGTCAGGTTTACGGTGCGGGGAGGGGGAGGTTATGGTTTAGGGTGCGGGGAGGGGGAGGTTAAGGTTTAGGGTGCGGGGAGGGAGAGGTTAGGTTTAGGCACTTGGGAGGGAGGTCAGGTTTAGGGTGTGGGGAGGGGGAGGTCAGGTTTAGGGTGTGGGGAGGGGGAGGTTAGGTTTAGGCACTTGGAAAGGAGGTAAGGTTTAGGGTGCGGGGAGGGGGAGGTCAGGTTAGGGTGCGGGGAGGGGGGAGGTCAGGTTTAGGGTGTGGGGAGGGGGAGGTTAGGGTTAGGCACTAGGGGGGGAGGTCAGGTTTAGTGTGCGGAGAGGATAGTTTAGGGTGCGGGGAGGGGGAGGTTTGTTTAGGCACTTGGCAGGGAGGTCAGGTTTAGGGTGCAGGGAGGGGGAGGTTAGGTTTAGGCACTAGGGGGGGAGGTTATGTTTAGGGTGCGGGGAGGGGAGGTTAGGGTGTGGGGGAGGTTAGGTTTAGGGTGCGGGGAGGGGAGGTTAGGGTTAGGGTGTGGGGAGGTCAGGTTTAGGGTGCGGGGGAGGGGGAGGTTAGGGTTAGGGTGCGGGGAGGTTAGGTTTAGGGTGCTGGGAAAGGGAGGTTAGGTTTAGGGTGCTGGGAGGTTAGGTTAGGGTGCTGGGAGGGGAGGTTAGGTTTAGGGTGCTGGGAGGGGGAGGTTAGGTTTAGAGTGCAGGGAGGGAGAGGTTAGGTTTAGGTACTTGGGAGGGAGGGTTAGGTTTAGGTACTTGGGAGGGAGGTCAGGTTTAGGGTGTGGGGAGGGGGAGGTTAGTTTTAGGGTGCGGGGAGGGGGGAGGTTAGGTTTAGGGTGCGGGGAGGGGGAGGTTAGGTTTAGGGTGCGGGGAGGGGGAGGTTAGGTTTAGAGTGCAGGAGGGAGAGGTTAGGTTTAGAGTGCAGGGAGGAGAGGTTAGGTTTAGAGTGCAGGGAGGGAGAGGTTAGGTTTAGAGTGCAGGGAGGGAGAGGTTAGGTTTAGGTACTTGGGAGGGAGGTCAGGTTTAGGGTGTGTGGGAGGGGGAGGTTAGGTTTAGGGTGAGGGGAGGGGGAGGTCAGGCTTAGGCACTAGGGGGAGGTTAGGTTTAGGGTGCGGGGAGGGGCAGGTTAGGGTTAGGAACTGGGGGGGAGGTTAGTTTAGGGTGCGGGGAGGGGGAGGTTAGTTTAGGGTGCACGGAGGGGGAGGTTAGGTTAAGGAACTTGGGAGGGAAGTCAGGTTTAGGGTGTGGGGAGGGAGTCAGGTTTGGGGTGCGGGGAGGGGAGGTAAGGTTTAGGGTGCGGGGAGGGGAGGTAAGGTTTAGGGTGCGGGGAGGGGGAGGTCAGGTTTAGGCACTAGTGGGGGAGGTAAGGTCAGATGTGGGGAGGGGGAGGTAAGGTTTAGGGTGCGGGGAGGTAAGGTTTAGGGTGCGGGAGGGGGAGGTTAGGTTTAGGGTGCGGGGAGGGGGGAGGTTAGGTTTAGGCACTTGGGAGGGAGGTCAGGGTTAGGGTGAGGGGAGGGGAGGGGGAGGTTAGGTTTAGGGTTGTGGGAAGGGGGAGGTTAGGTT